>JAXGGA010004401.1:0-88881 GCA_038373865.1 Uloborus plumipes
GTTTAATACTGGCACCGGAGGTTTCAGTTTTATACTGTAAAGTGCACATTAGCCCACAGTACAGCAATAAACTGCAAAACTAGATATTTTATAGTTTAGTACTGTCAACTTGCAATTTTACAGTTTATTGCTATAAACTAGTAATGTAACAGCTCATTACTGTAATATTAGTTATTTTACGGTTTATTACTGTTAAATTACTATGAAATTAGCTGTATTATGCAATACAGTCGACGCTCGATATAAAGACCATTTCCGTTCCAAAGAAATAGGTCTTTATAACGGGTGGTCGCTATGACAGGTAGAATTTTTGTGTTTCGGGAATCAAGTTGGGGCTTTTCCCACTGGTCTTTCTAATGGCATGGTCTTTATAACGTGTGGTCGTTATAACGACCGTCGACTGTATAAACAGCGTTTATTTTTTTACGGTGTAATGATGATTTATTCTGTTCACGTACACCATCCACCCACTTTCCCAACGAAGAATATATAATCGTAAAATAGTGAGCAAAAATGTAAGCTAAAAATAAATCACTTTTTTCCTTCAGAATGTTGTTCATTAAAAGTCATTTGTGTTCTACAAAGACGAAGATGTTTCAAACATTAAAAGAAAACCAGTCAGCTCTTTTCGAACCCTCATTTGAGTTTGTTTTACCTTTAATATTTATAAAGACTTTTTCTCTTAAGTTTTAATATTCACTGCTGATTTGAAGGATTGAAGATAGATTTTTAAAAAGATTGATTGTCAAGACATTGATTTACAGTGAACCTTTAAAAATGTTTTCTCCACACTGTAAAAAATGAATGTTGTTTTTACAGTATAATACAGCCAATTTTATAGTAATACCCTAGCAGCATCATCTCATCGGCCGATGATCGGCCATTCGTCGAAACCCGATAAAATTCTCATCGGCCGATAATCCAATATGTCTCATCGGCCGAGCAGAGCCCGAGCAGCAAAATCCGATGAGAATACGATGAGATTTGGAGCAATTTACGAGCAGAACAGTCCCGTGCCGAGGAATTTCATCGGGAAACTTGATCGGAAGGATATCGTTTTCCGATGGAATATAGCTCATCTTATTTTCATCGGGAAATTTGATCGGAAGGATATCGCTTTCCGATGAAAAGTAGCTCATCGAAAACCGTGCTCGGATACTGATCGGAACGATGTCATCGTGCGTTACAGGATCAGTTTACGAGGAGTTTGTTGATCAGCCGAGCAAAATCCGATGAGTTGATGCTATTTGGGTAAGCTGTAAAAAATGCAAATTTTACAGTATAAGCTGTAAAATTTCTAACTTTACAGTACTAAACTGTAAAATTGCCAACTTTACAGTTCATTACCGTGCATGTTACAGTTTTAAACTGAAACCTTTGCTGCCAGTATCACACTGTTGTTTTCACAGTATAATGCAGTTAAATTACGGCAATAAACTGTAAAATTTCGTACTTAACAGTAAGAAACTGTAAAATTGCTAGTTTTAAAGTTTATTACGGTGCATTTTACAGTTTCAAATTGAAAACTCGGTTGCCAGTATTATACTGTAAAAACAACAGTTCATTTTTCGCAGTGAAACTTATTCAGCTTTTAAAATATCCATGCACTGTTGAAAATGCAGGAAGCTTTTATGGTAAATGTTACTGTAAAATGTCGCTTTTACAGTGCAGAAATTTTTTACAGCAAATTGTACCGATAAAAAAATTGCGCTCGCAGCGCCAATTGATCCCCACGTGACACACTGTGAGATGAAGATGACACCCTATTTCCGCTCTCCTGATGTGTCTTATCTGGTACCGTGAGTAGTAAAGCAGTGTAGAAAAAATTGTGTCCCGGGTTTGATCCTTGTCGTTCTTATCTCGCGCTTTTTAATTATCGTTTTCTCTTCCGTGAAATTTTACAGTAAAAAATATTGTACGGTAAAAGTTACTAGCAACATGGATGCCAGTAACTTTTACCTTAAAATGTCAGGAAAAATTTTAACAGTGTGGATGTAAAAGAGGAAAAAACGAAACCAGTTTGACACGGTAAATAACATTTCAGTATTCATTTAAATAATCACAAGTACCATTTCAGTTATAGGTTTAAAACTTTCAGGGTATCCACTTACACAAAGGTATTCTGTTAAAGAGAATTTCTGAACGTTTCCTTCGTAACACTCGATTTTTTTTTGTACCTTCCTCATCACAAATGCAAATCAGGCATGTTGAATCACACAAAATGTTAAACCGCTCATAATTCTTGAACCTTCTATGAATTCTATATAAATGAGCTCCCTTCGAAGAAATTAATTAAAGCTAAAGAATATTTCTTAATCTGAATGCCCACTAATCATTTTTTGTGTGCAGAAATTCATCTATATTCATGAGATTAATCTATTTCAAAATCCTAATTTATTCCAAAACTTCGGGATGTAATCCCTCGGCGGGCAAAATCAATTTTATTTTTTCACATAAAATAATTTATGAATGCGTGCCGGCGAGTCAAAAATCTGATAAAGATTTAACAGAATAAGATATTAGAAAGCTTAAAAATAAATTAGGGATTGAATAATGATTCAGTGGGAATAAGGAAAAAAAAGAAATGCCAACTTTCAGCACTGATTTTCAGGAAAGTAAAGCTATGTTTTACATTGTTTTGTTATCAAAGTTTATTTTGAATTGTTTTACAAGCGAAAAAAACATGAATTGTAAATTCAAATCTTGTTAGAATTAAGTTCAGCAAAAAAAAAAAAAAAGTTTCACTTATTTTAACTTTCTTTTCTTTTTTTTTTCTTTTTTTCAAACAAGGCAGGTTATGTTTTCAAAGAGTATTTTTTAAATAATAACTTACAGTCTAGTCCAGATTTGGTTTCGATTACTACACCAAATTAAATGGAATAAAATGCTGTTACACTTTTGTGTATACATTTAACACGGCTATTTTTACAGCTTATTAGTTTTCAGATTATTGCAATAACAATAATAATAATACCAATTATGTACAAAAACACCTCTCTAAGAACAGAAATCGGTGAAAAATCAGGATTTTTTTGGGGGGAGATGGGATTTACAAGGGGGATTGTTTTAGTATAGAATTAATCAACAACTTTTTAAAAAGTTTTCTTTCTTTCTTTTTTTTTTTTTTTAATTTACGCTTTTTAAACTTTGAAAACAAGTTTTCATCTTTGGTAAATTTCATACAGTAAATCAAAGCATAAACTGTAAATTTCAGATAAAATGTAAAAAAATCCTAACGACAAAAGTTATACAGTAGCTACGGAATAACTAGAACGAAATCAAATGAACTGGAATTTATGCTTAAATTTTCAAAATATTAGTGCGAATTTTTCCAATAATTCCTTAAATAAAAACCCCAATGACATCCATATGTATGTTTTTTTTTTGTGTGTGTGTTCAATGGATTGCTTGTAGCTTTTTCTTGAGCCTATAAGTACCGAAATATGTAAGACCCATTAAATCTTTGAATAAATCCATTAATGATTTCTAAGTAAAACATATTAAATATAAAATGTTTGATATTTTCGCTTGTACAGTATGAAGTAAAGCATGGAAAGGCTGAAAATGTTAAGCGATACAAAAAAAAAACACACATAAATGCTCGTTTCTGCGTCATTAGAAATTAAACCAGGTGAGTTAATGCAAAACAGAGAGAATAAGAAAAGTAAATGTTTGATGAACTTTGGTCAGTCAAAGAATTTCTTAAGACCTAAAACTATTTATCATCTTGTCCAATCAATAGGGTAAAAGCACCATTAGTCGGTCATTTAAGAGATCTTTTGTGGATCTTGGCTAACCTAGAACTTTCAGCTATCAATACAGCAACAAAAACAAGGTAAAACTTTAGAATGAACCTTTCTGATAGTGAATCACCTACTTGTTTCAGAAATTAAAAAAAAAAAAATTATGTTAAAATCCAAGCTGTTGTCAACACTAGTAAATGCTCCAGTAGTCGGCCACAGAATCATATTAGCTTAAAAATAAGCAGAATCGCAATCTTGGATGATGGGCACACCATTCAAAATGAAATGACTCGTTACTAATTCAAAAAAAGTACCCAAAACTTAACTGTCTCTGGTTGGTAATTGAGGATAGGTACATGAATGTAGGAATGCGTCATATTTGATTTGGAATGAAAAATGTACTATTTATGGGGAGTTTTATCATTGGTACAGAGAAAAAGATTATAGTTAACTTGATCTTCTTCAAAAGCTTTTTGCAGGCTAAGGCTGCCTCGCTTATCCACCTGCCGTTGACCCTGTTTGGTAGTTTACCTGATCAAAAATAAATACGATTTAAGTGATTACGATTAAATGCGTTCTAACGCTAAAACTGATTTCTATAAGAAAACATGACAAAGAGGTTTTATGAACTAATATCACAATGGAGGGTGAAAAATTCTCAGAACTTACCATTTTTGTTAAGCAGACCTATCTTTTTAATATAACATGTTTATTTTTTTTATTTTTTAGTTCCTTAAAATTTCTAGAATTTGCAAACTATTATGAAATATTAAAAGTTATGAAATAAATTAATGCTTTTATACCGAAAAATGTACTTTCATTTGCGGACAAATAATTGAGAAATGAACAGTTTGACATACGCGACAGAAGTGTTAAAAGAATCTGTAACTTAGATGAAACTGACTTCCACACGCAGAAATACAAGACATATACATAAAGGGCAAACTTTGAAGAGGATTGCTGCTTTGAAAATGGTAGATCGCACTGAACAAATAAATATTATTCGGCTGTTTACGTATTTTTCTACCAGTCTATTATTGCAGAATTTTGAGGTGTTTGCGTGATAATTGCTTCTTAAAGAAGACTATATGTGCTTGAATATTAAGTGCTTCATTACACAAAAACGAAGAGAAAAAATTAAAATGCGCGAAAAGAATGATAGCGGATTTCTTCTTTTTTTTTCGAGAAATGTCGTCTCAAGTATACGAGAAGTAATTTATCGCTTTAGTGAGCACTTTAGAGAAAATGTTATTAAAAAGTCAAAATCATATTTTTTGACCGAAGGACAAAAAAATCAGTTTGTATGTGCCATCATAATAGTAATTACTTGCACGATTTTGAGTTTTGGTTTTTTGAAATCATTAAAATGCATAAAAAAAGTTATAAAGATTTTTTTTTTGCTTTAATTACATCCGAATGATCTATGCATTTTATATTGTGTGAATATATGCTTAAAATTTCACTGATGACTAACAACTACGTGGCCGGAATATCAAAAACATTTTTTTGTAATTTTCGTTCTCTTAAATGAAAAATTTAAGCTGTAAGTAAGATTTTTTTAATTTATTTATTTATTTTGGTGTTTTATTTATTTATTTATTTATTTATTTATTTATGTGTTAAGGAATCTGCATAATTAAAAAGAATACGTAAAAACTGAAAATTCGACCAGACATTATTTTGGAAAAGATGTGCAATAACTTTGAAGTTAAAGTTCAGTTTTCGTACGCCTATATTAAGATAATAAAATAGACCCAATGAAGATTACTGAAAAAATAACCTGCCTTTTATGGCGTCAAAGAAAAAAAAAGAAATTTAACTTTCAATTTGCTCTTTTTAAAGCTACCCTGTTTAAAATATTTTCGTTATTACGATCTTTCTACTATTCTAAAGTGAGAAACATATTTCAAAAATCTAAAGGGAAAATGGACAAATTTTCTTTTGGGGAGCAAGGAATTTTTTCTGAATACATATGAGCTTGGATCAAATTTACTGCAAATTATCCAAAATAAAGGTTAACATTTTGAGGTAAAATATATGAAACATATATTTTACTTTTATTACAAACCTGTTTTGTATAGAAAATTAAATTTAGCTCACTGCAAGCAACATATAAAATGATTGGTAGAATAAATCATGAATCAAATGCATAAAATGTCAGCATAAAACCAAAGAAAGTCTATGCCCAAGTAGCATCAACTCATCGGATTTTGCTCGCCCGATCAACAAACTCCTCGTAAACTGATCCTGTAACGCACTATGACATCGTTCCGATCAGTATCCGAGCACGGTTTTCGATGAGTTACTTTTCATCGGAAAGCGATATACTTCCTATCAACTTTCCCGATGAAAATAAGATGAGCTATATTCCATCGGAAAACGATATCCTCCCGATCAAGTTTCTCGATGAAATTCCTCGGCACGGGACTGTTCTGCTCGTAAATTGCTCCAAATCTCATCGTACTCTCATCGGATTTTGCCGCTCGGATTCTGCTCGGCCGATGAGACATATTGGATCATCGGTCGATGAGAATTTCATCGGGTTTCGATGAATGGCCGATCATCGGCCGATGAGATGATGCTGCTAGGGTGTTCAATCGAGGCAACACCGAAAATTTTAAAAATCATTTTGTTATGGGATAGATCTGTTGCTATTAAAAGTAAAAATTGCTAATTTTTGGAAAACGTCATCACCTGAATAAAGTATCACTTGAGTATTATAAGCAAAATGATATCTTTTTCTTTTGTTGTTCATCCGCCTTTCAACCTTCAAAAAATAAGAAAATGACGCGACCAAACAAATTCTAATCAAATCCTGCATTCTTTAAGTATTTACTTGCACCCATTAAAAGTATTTACATGAAACTATTTTTTTTATAACATAGAATGCTGATTTTTTGTGTTTTTTTCCTTGCGCAACAGTCTTTAGGGCCAAAATTAGTGTTTAAATTTGCAGTAAAATTTTTAAAAATATATATTTATAAAGTAGTACTTCACATTTGAATGCATATGTGCCCAAAAAGTCAGTTTTGTGTAATATAAAAACTATTGGATCTTCAATAATAATATAAATCGTCCAGAATTTTTTTTACATGACTTTAAATAACTAAATGTAAAATATTTAAACTCAACAAAATTTTCAAATTACATTCTTTTAAAATTTCACTGTTGAATCAAACTACAGGAAAAATGCTGGTTTCCCTGTTTACACGATGCTCAATAGATTACATGAAATACTAACGAAGCACAAAATTTCAGAGATATCTGTGGTTGCCCAAGGACATAAATATAACCTACATTGCTCAGCCATTTATTTCAGTTGACACGGTGAACGAATGGCGCTATCAGAATAAAAGCCTAAAAGATTTACTATCGTTGAAACAATATCTCAAATTCACAACAAGCAAATGCATCCCGTACAATGCGGATACATATAAATAAGAATAGGAATTATTTATTGGGTTTGGGGCCGTTTCTTGATAAACAATCTGTCTCTGTGTCGTGATGTGTATTACTATTTTTGGAGTACGATGAGAAGTAAGACAGTTATTGGTTATTTTTAATTCCGGAGAAATAGTTTTAACTTTTTATCAGTTGCAGTAACTAGAGAAATACTCAAATGCTGAAACTTTAGCTTGAGAGAATCTTGTTTTAGAATAGTATTTAAAATCTATAAACGTAGTACACACATTCAATTAAGTGCGCTATAGACCATCCAAATGTGCTTTTCCCCTTAAATTTCAAAACTGATATGCAAGTTGATGGATTCTCTTCTTCGTGTGTTATTACTTATGATGAGGAAAAAATTAGAATTATAAATTTGACGCTTTTTTTTTTTATTTGAAAAAGCTAGAAATACTTTATAAGTAATGAAATCGTTGAAATTACTGCGTTAAAAACTTTTCAATCTTAAATCTCAGTTTTAATTATGAATGTGCGTACATAAGTATGAGTAAATATTGTTTTTATGTTTTCGTTTTAAGTAATATACATGTTAGAAATAAGTAATACATGCACTCATTCGTGTTCTTATTTTTTGAAAAAACGAAAACAGAGCACTAAAAACAGCATACAACCACGCCCTCCCCCCTCCCCCGTCCCCGAATTTATTTAAAATACATGGCGAATTGTCTTCGTAGTTTCGTTTAATTATGTATAAATATTTGAGACCACACGTTCAAGAAAAAATTTAAGTATTGAAGCTCTAAGGAGGACAACAGCAAATTAGAAAAATCAAAAATGCATGCTGATATTTTTCATCATAAAAAGATGAAAATTAGCCTCTTTTTTTTTTCAACCATATGCATCTTCTTCAAGTTTATTCGTTGAAAAAGTTCGCACATTCACTAACACATAAACCTTTTTTATGGTCGAATGAATGGGTCGATTAAATTTTTCTCTGTCGTGCTGAATTGTTAAAAAATTTTAGAAAGAATGCTTATAAATCAAAAATGAAAATGAAACAAAACTTGATTTTCTTTTGAAACCAAACCCATATTTTAATATGTTGAGAATGCAATGTATATTCCTAATGCAGATGTTTGTTGAGTTAAACACCGACTGTGCATAATCTGGCACCATAAATGGTGGAAACGCGAAGAAAAAAGACTTTTTAGTTAATAAATACAGCATTGTTAACTATTATTATTATTGTTACTTTTATTTAGAAATGTATGGGGATTTTTTTTCTTTTTTGCAAATAAGGGGCAAACACTTTTTTTTCACTTTTATTTTAAGTCAGAGTAGTTTCAGAAAAAAAAAATCTTAAAAGTTTCTTTGGTCGGAAATAATCGGTAATATATTTGGAAAAGAGGAATCAAGTTTCAGCACATTAAAATGTATTTTAAATATTTTCACTTCCGCGAACTTTTTCCTTTTTTAATATACACTGAAGTGACAAAAGTCATGGGATACCTCTTAATATCGTGTCGGCCCTCCTTTTGCCCGGCGAAGTGCAACAACTCGACGTGGCATGGACTCAACAAGTCGTTGGAAGTCTTCTGCAGGAATATTGAGCCATGCTGTCTCGATAGACGTCCATAATTGTGAAAGCGTTGATGGGGCAGGATTTTGGGCACGAACAGACCTCTCGATGGTGTCCCATAAATGCTCAATGGGATTCATGTCGGGCGATCTAGGTGGCCAAATCATTCGTTGGAATTGTCCAGAATTTTCTTCAAACCAATTGCGAACAGTTGTGGCCCGGTGACATGGCGCATTGTCATCCATAAAAATCCCATCGTTGCTTGGGTACATGAAGTCCATGAATTGCTGCAAGTGATCTCCAAGTAGCTGCACATAAGCATTTCCAGTCAATGTTCGGTCCAGTCGCACTAGAGGACCAAGTCCATGCCATGAAAAAACAGCCCACACCATTACGGAGCCACCACCAGCTTGAACAGTGCCTTGCTGACAGTTTGGGTCCATGGCTTCGTGGGGTCTGCGCCACACTCGAACCCTACCATCGGCTCTTACCAGCTGAAATCGTGACTCATCGGACCAGGCCACGGTTTTCCATTCATCTAGGGACCAACCGATATGCTCACGTGCCCACGAGAGTCGCTGCAAGCGATGTCGTTCTGTCAGTAAAGGCACTCGAGTCGGTCTTCTGCTGGAATAGCCCAAGAAATCCAAATTTCTCCGCACAGTTCTAGCAGACACGTCCATTGTACGTCCCACATTGATTTCTACGGTGATTTGACGCAGTGTTGCTTGTCTGTTAGAATTTACGACTCATTGCAGACGTCGCCGGTCTCGATCTTTAAGTGCAGGCGGTCGACCACTGCGCTGTCCATGGTGGGATGTTATGCCTGAAATTTCATACTCTCGGCACACTCTTGACACAGTGGATCTGGGAATGTTGAATTCTCTAACGATTTCCGAAATGGCATGACCCATGCGTCTAGCTCCAACTAACATTCCGCGTTCAAAGTCTGTTAATTCACGTCGTGCGGTCATCATCACGTTAAAACCTCTTCACATGAATAACTTGAACAGAAATGAAAGCTCTGTAAAAGCACTGCGCATTTATACCTGTTCTATGCGATGCTACTGCCATCTGAAAATTTGCATATTGCTATCCCATGACTTTTGTCACTTCAGTGTATGTCTATTACACTCATACTTTTCCCTTGCAACCATAAAAAGGATTAACTCCCTGTAATTTGACGGAGAAAATAAACTCAAAATTGATATTTCTCCTGATTTTCTGCAAATTTGTGCAGTTCATTCAGTGTTTAATTTTGTTTACCAATTTATTGATTAGTTTCATTAGATGTTTTTTCCTATTTCATTTCAAAAATTTAAATAACGCAAAAATAAAATCCTCATCCAATTTTATTGTTTTTATTAGTTTTCAAATGCGCCATAATACACTTCAGTTGATATTACAACTCATCAAAACAAGCTTTATTCCAACTTTTCAAAGTTCAGTGGATGTTACTGTACAAAAGTTGCGTTCAAATACAGTGCACAAATTGGATTTACTCGTATTGAAGGAAAGATATTCTTAATTAAGAATCATTTTTTGCAGAGGGTAAACATTTCAAAGGTACATTCAAGCAGTATGTTTTCATTGTCCGTGAGTTTTATAGAAAAGCTTATTGTTGAAAACAAATCTAGTTTTAAGAAAGAGAAAGCAAAAGTAAGGTTTTATGAATAGAAGGAAAAAATAAAGAATGAAAATTCAATGTTTGCTGCGGATAATACAAGATTTGATTTTTTTTTACTATTCTGAGGTTAATAAAATTTTTAGAAATTGAATTTTGTTCAGTTCACTATTCTCTGTAGATACATAAATCAAAAACATACATCAATGCATCAAGAGCCTATACCAATCGTAAATATTTTTTTCTTAGCAGGGAGAATCTTTCGCAGCAAACTTTTGTAGAAAATAAGAAATTATTTATTGAGAAAAAAGAAAAAAAAAACACAATTTCAAATTGGTTTGTTTCATGCTTCTGGTTGGTTTGTACAGAAGAAAGTCACTAGGGTAAGCAAAAAAAGAAAGTGGAACCAGCTTATTGGAATAGCCATTTTGCTACGAAACACTGTTCTAACAAGCGGGATATTACATTATTCGGGATTAAAATAGCTCATTACATCTGTTTGGTACATTGAAAATGTATTCTATTAAGCGGAATATTCTTTGCTATAACTTTGATACCCCCCCCCCAAAAAAAAAAAATTACACGCCAAATCTGGCACTCCCTAAAGACTTTTTAGGGTTGCTGTTTCTTGTTTGGTGTTGTCAATTTAAATTTTATTCAGCTTCTAAGTTTTTGCTGTTGCCAAACTCAGTACTTTCTTGTTTTTTGTACAATATTTTGATTTTTTTTTAAAACTTTTTTGGCAACAATTTTTTTGTGGCAACAACAAAGGCAGGTATTTGCTTGGCGAGAGAAAAAAGTCTCGCCGAATTTCCAATTGGGGGGGGGGGGGTATATCAAAGTAGTTCCTATTCTTTGGACCGATATCCAAGTAAGCGGTCTCGACTGTATCACGATAAATAAGGCAAAACGTGTCCTATCATGCTTGCCTGTTTGTTTGACGGATCTGCTTGACTATTTGACTATTAACAAAGCTTGCTAAAAATAACATACACTCACACAACGTGGTACCATGACTAACAATAACAATGCTGACTTTAATTCATAATAATAATCATTGAATTTTTTTAACATAACATTAATTACACAAATAATAATCATAATATAAGAAACATTATATCCATAGTGAAATCAAAAATCATAAAGGTAAAAGCAAAATATTTCAAACCGATTTATGTCCTCATTTTAGATGCATTGTGAGAACAACTTTAATGTCCAAGCTCAAATAACATGATTGTGAGAGCCTACCAAAGTAAAAATTTATTTCTTTTACTTTTTCTCGAGAAAATTTGGAGTTTTTTTACTCATTACCCTTTATATCAAAAAGCTAAAAGAGTTGTGGCACTTAAATATGAGTATCCTATGTTTCGTTATCATTATAAATTTGTGCTAGGAAATGTGAAAAATTCAAAACTCCCACTTGCTATTTAATAGTTTCAATACGGTTATACACATTATATATTATATTATTTCATATTTTTAATATTCAGCCGTTCAGTAAATGTAAATAGAGACCGAAAATGGAATATTTTTTTCGAAAATAAGTAAATAAATAAAATAAAACCTATCACTTAAACTTGTTACATTGTACTTTAAATATGGTTATACATATCAAATTTATCAGTATTTTGTATTTACAACGTTGAAATATCTAGTAAGTTTAACTAGCGAACCCAATTGCAGTTTTTTCGTGATAAAAATACGCAAAGTGCATCATTCTGTGACCCTGATGCGACTTTCACATACAAGTAAGACTTCCAAGTTGCTTTACTATCAGAGGAAAAGCACAATTGAACTTTATAGTAACTTTAATCAGCATGTTTAAGCATTATTCCTGAAAAAAAAAAGGAAACTTACGACGACAAAAACAATCAGTTCTGCTTTTAAATAATTACCTAGTATAGTAGCAACCTAAATTAATATCTTAGCCTCATTACTACTAAAAATTACCTCTCCTCCTTACTAAAAACACACACTAACTACAGATCGTGGAGCTGTATTTGAATACAAAACTGATTGCATTAGTCATCTTTCTATACATACTACACTAGGTAGCCAAAAGTATCCGGACACTTTCAAAAATTCACATTTTTACATATAGCTGGAGAAATAAGTGATCAATTGTTCTTTAACTTTAGTCATACAAAATATAGGCTTCACCGAACATTTCCAAGTTGAAATTAAATTACCCTTGCATTTAGGGGACGATAAGAAGGGGGGTCGAAAGAATAACCGCTTTTTGACCATAACTCTTTGAAAATAGCTCGGAATAAGCTATGCATTTCAGTAATTAATTAGCATACTATGTATAATTACTATACAAATTCAAATGAACGCACCACTCTTACTTCCGAAGATATGAAACATTTTTTTAAAAAACGGCAATTTTATTTGAAGGGTTTTTGCTCATAACACGCAGAGTTTTTGATAAAATCTTATCAAAACTTCAGGAAAGATGACAAAATACAAAAGAAAGAACATACTAAAACGGTTTTTAAAAATATTAAAAATCCGATGAGATATGAACGTTAAAAGGAAAAAAAATTTCACGGCGCATGCGCGAACGACAGAAATTTATAACTACAAAAATATTGTAGCCTGGTATATACTGCATCTTATAAAAAAAGTTCCAGTTGAATATCATGAAAATTGAAAAAGATATCAGCGGTCTAGTGAGCTGTATTTCATTCATTCGCAGACAATACATACATAGTGAGGGTCTGTCCACAAAGAGCTATTTTTAAAATAAAGGTTATTTCGTCATCGTTCAAAATCAACGTTTCAGGGGGTCTCCGGATACTTTTGGCCACCTACTTATAAGGTCTTTTTGGCCGAATGGGCGAAATGTGACTTCTATGCTAAATATAAATTTTTAAACAGTATACAATTTAACATTGAAAAATATGCTCGATTGTCCCCACACTATTTGTGAACAACCCCTCTCCATTTATGAATTGACTGCAAATGAATGCATTACAGCTCACTAGATCGCTGATATCTTTTTCAATTTTTACGATATTCAACTGGAACTTTTTTTATAAGATGCAGTATACACCAGGCTACAATATTTTTGTAGTTATAAATTTCTGTCTTTTGCGCATGCGCCGTGCAAAATTATTTCCCTTTAACGTTCATATCTCATCGGATTTTTAATATTTTTAAAAACCGTTTTAGTGTGTTCTTTCTCTTGTATTTTGTCATCTTTCCTGAAGTTTTGATAAGGTTTGATCAAAAACTCTGCGTGTTATGAGCAAAAACCCTTCAAATAAAATTGCCTTTTTTTAAAAAATGTTTCATATCTTCGGAAGTAAGAGTGGTGCGTTCATTTGAATTTTTGCAGTAATTATACATAGTATGCTAATTAATTACTGAAATGCATAGCTTATTCCGAGCTATTTTCAAAGAGTTATGGTCAAAAAGCGGTTTTTCTTTCGACCCCCCTTCTTATCGTCCCCCAAATGCAAGGGTAATTTAATTTCAACTTGGAAATGTTCGGTGAAGAATATATTTTGTATGACTAAAGTTAAAGAACAATTGATCACTTATTTCTCGAGTTATATCTAAAAATGTAAATTTTTAAAAGTGTCCGGATACTTTTGGCCACCTAGTGTATCTTCCATTAATCTCATCTTGCTTCAAACAAACACACATCAACAAAATCCATCCAATAAGTCATAAAATTTCCAATATTTCATGTTTATCAGAAATGAAATATGTTTTTATCAGTACTCGGGATCTCTCATAAATTCGTTTTATCTTGACCTGCCAAGCGGGTTTGGATGTCAGAGAAAGTTGCCTAAGCATTTTAATACGCGAGGAACTTGTTAGTATATTAATTTTTAAATTACTCTCATTCTTAATTGATAAGACCGTTTCAAGACTCGACCGAATATTTCTTCTTTCAAACGGCTTTTGCTTTAACTTTTATTAGCTTTAAGAAGTTCTTTATTTTGAGATTTTACCTAATATAACTTACTATATTTAAGGAATCAAAGTAGGAGACCATTTTAATGAAAAAATTTCATATAATTAAGACAGATATGAAACATCCTTTTCAGAAGTGTCGTGTGTCGAAAGTGGATCTCAGAAAAAGAAACTAAATTATGTTAACGTACATGTTCACACACTTTTGCATGCTACTGCATAACAAAAGACTGGAAGCAAGGAGAAGTAATATGTATTCTAAACTAAGAGAAAGTCTTTTGGTGTGTTGCTTAAGTATTTTGAGCCTTACATTTACGTGTCCTTTAAATTGTACAATTACCGGAAGAATACAGTTGGAGGACAACAGGACAGAAAAAAAGCAACTTTTAGATCGCAACTATCAACAATGTATGTCGTTTTCTGGATGGACATTAACATTCTTCACTTTTTACTCCAGGACCATTCGTGCCTACCAAAACTCGTGGTTTAACCGGTTGGGGGGTGTCCTAAAGAGAGTGTTATCTGCTGTTGTTGTTTTTTCCCTTGTTTTTTTCATCCAGGCGAAGAGCTGAATAAACCCCTGGTCCAGTACCCCCAGAGTTATTGATTTACTTGGAGGACTTTGTGACCACGAGAAGTTTTACCGTCCCCCAGCCACCATTAATGAAGACGGCGTATCATTGATGAGCAAGAATCGAACTCAGGACACTCCGGTTACGAATTCGAGACTTACCAATCGGTCCACTATGGTCCAGGCATTGGCACATAGACTAGGGCAGACTTACGGGCAGAATTACTTGATTGGTCGAACACGCTAGCTCATAATTTTTTTTTCGCACCATTCAGGGACTCATGGGAAAAAAATATTTTCACTGCAAGAAATAAATATTGCTTTTATAATTTAAAACAGCTAATTTTACAGTAATAAACTGTAAATTGCCAATTTTACAGTTTTAAACAGAAACCTCTGCTCTCAATATTATATTGTTGTTTTTATAGTATAATACAGCTAATTTCATGGTAATAAACTAAAATTGCTAGGTTTAAGGTTAATTTCTGTGCATTTTAGAGTTTTAAATTGAACCTCTGTTCGAAGTATTATACTGTAAAAACAACAGTTTATTTTTTGAAGTGTAGGTATTAGTCTAAGATCCCACCGCAGTTTATCTACACTCATAGCGTACACTCATAACGTATATTTCTAATTAAAGCTGATTTTTTTCTGAACGTGATGCACTATGTCCGCCTATGTAAAAGTGCCCGAAACCTATAGGCAGCCTGGCCTAAACAGGTCACATGAATGTAGTATTTCTACACTCATAGCGTACACTCATGAGTCAGATATCAAATTGAAGCTAATTTCTTTCTGAGCGTGGTGCACTAAGGCTGCCTATATAAAAGGGGCCGCAACCTCTAGGCAGCCTGGCCTGAAGTTTAGGGTCCAAAATTTCAAATGGTTATAAAAGGCGGAAAAATCGGTCGATTCTTTTATTTTTTTTACTAAAATTATTCTGAATGTGAGTACTTTTTTGAAAAAAAAATGATGAACTTAAATTTAAAAAATTGCCGATAGGGGGCGCTCTAGACTTTGGAGCTAAAAACAACTACTTTTTACCGTTTGTTTTCGTATTTTCGCAATTGATTCAAAGAGTTAAAACTCTAACTTAAATTTTGAGCCCAAAATATCAACTAATTTCCGGTTTTTAGCAATACTCGGACCAAACGTCAAAAATTGTGTTTTTCTGCTTTTTAACTAGTCCTTTCATGTAAAAAAATTATTAAAATCACCTGATAATGTTAAAATAAAATCAGATTAACCCTTTCGTAACTAAAAAAAAGAAAAAATATTTTTTTTTTCAACATTTTTTTTACCCAGAAATTTTGTATTTTACAACTCAGAAAGTGTGCATTTAATTTTATTTTCACATTATTAGTATCGCCAGATGATTTTAATAATCTTTTTTACATGAAAGGACAAGTTAAAAAGCAGAAAAACACATTTTTTGACGTTTGGTCCGAATATTGCTAAAAACTAGAAATTAGTTGATATTTTGGGCTCAAAATTTAAGTTAGAGTTTGAACTTTTTGAATTAATTGCGAAAATACGAAAAAAAAAACGGTAAAAAGTAGTTGTTTTTAGCTACAAAGTCTAAAGCGCCCCCTATCGGCAATTTTTGAAATTTAAGTTCATCAATTTTTTTTCGAAAAAGTACTCACATTAAGAATAATTTTAGTAAAAAAAGCAAAAGAATCGACCAATTTTTTCGTCTTTTATAACCATTTGAATTTTTGGACCCTAAACTTCAGGCCAGGCTGCCTAGAGGTTGCGGCCACTTTTACATAGGCAGCCTTAGTGCACCACGTTCAGAAAAAAATTAGCTTCAATTTGATATATGAGTCATGAGTGTACGCTATGAGTGTAGAAATACAACATTAATGTGACCTGTTTAGGCCAGGCTGCCTATAGGTTTCGGGCACTTTTACATAGGCGGACATAGTGCATCACGTTCAGAAAAAAATCAGCTTTAATTTGACATATACGTGGTGAGTGTACGCTATGAGTGTAGATAAACTGCGGTGGGATCTTAGACTATATATTATCAGTTATCATTTTCGTTCATCAAAATCTTTCAAATGTTAACTTCAGTATTTCTGTAGACAATGCATATGATCCCCAAATAAAGAAACAAAACTGCGAGAAACGCCATTAAGTACTTTTATTCGCAATGGAAAGATAAGCAATGAAGCATTCATCAAGATCTGTGATAAATTCACCATTGTATTATATCTTATCATATCTCGTCGCTGCTTAAGGAAACGCATTTTCAGCGTGTTTCATTTATCATCGCTTTTGATGTATTTCATAATGCATTTTGGCACTATTTCTGAGAGAGATAACAACGCGGAGATGCATCAACGCGTAAAAGGTGCGGCAGAAAACTTATTTCGCTGCCCATTTATTATAAGAGATTTTAAACATTTTTGTAGTTTCTTAAATGTTAAAATAAATATGTATTCGCTTCCATTGTTTTAAAATTGGATAATTTAGAAATGGGGATAAATAAGACATGGATATAAACAATGCTAGATTAACCCATTTATGCCCAAGTTTTTTTAACATTTTTTTTTTCAATTTTCATCTGCTTAAAACTCTTACTTGGAATGGTTTACATACATTTTAGGCTTAAAATAGTTCGCCGTTGCCATATTTATTAAGTTATTTAACGTCCTGTTTATGGGATATTTTGCAGATATGTGAGCAAAATACGACCTTACTTGACTTTACTTTTGCAAAGTAACATTACAGAAGGCATCTGTGATCAATTTTAAGCAAATCATTTTAAAATAGTTTAATTTTATGAAAAATAAGTTCGCAAAAAACACTTACTTTCTGTGGCTACCCATGCTGGATCGTTGCTTGACTGATTTGTCTGAAAATAGTTGTCAATAAATAAACTCTGATGTCCAACTAGTGGCTCTATCTGGTTTTCTCAAGAAGAAGGACTATTTAACTTGTGAAAAACAGCTTTAGTAAAATGATATACCCATTACAGGTTTTTGTAGTCAGTGACTAACAAGTGTCCCGAATTTAGGCCACTGGGCATAGATGGGTTAAAGCATAATAAATGAAATTTTTTTTTAAATTGTAAAGGTACAAAAACTGTCAGATGACGCAAAAAAGGTTAATTTAAAGATAATGCAGCAGAGCTATGCAACTTAGAATGAAATTGCGATTTGAATTCTTACGCTCATAAATTTGAGATGAAACTCTATTTCTAAAGATAACAAGAAGTTCTGTCAAGAACTAAACGAGCCTACTTTCCCGTACATCGACATCGGCATTCTCGCATCTGATCATTATTCTCTTGATTATCTGAAACTGAAAATTATGTCAAACATACCTTTTTAGCACATAGAGCTGATTTCGAAAAGCAAAATATACCCCTCTCATCAGATGAAATAGACACGTAAAAAGTAATCAACGAATAAATAAAGCTTTGTCGCACCTTTTAAAGAGTGCAACTGTTACAGTTCCTCCGTAGAAAAAAATCCTCCATTGTTTTCAAAACAATAATAATAATAATAAAATAAATAAATAAATAAATAAAAGTACAAAGAGCATCAAAACGTATTTTATCAAAGAAAGAAAAAAAAAAAGAAAAAAAAAACTCGTCCGTTAATAAAATGTCTCGAATTTCACTTTTAATCGGTTGCCAGTTGTTACATATAAATAAAGAATAAAATGTTCTCGTGAATGAAAAATTTTTGTTACAAAAAAAATCGTCTGCCAAAAAAAAATAATAATAATAATAAATAAAATAAAAAAAATGAATAAATAAACAAAAAATCGTCTGCACAGTCAGTCATTTTTTTTCTGAGCCTGCATTTCCGCCACGTTTGCGGAGTCGGAGTCGGAATCAAAGTCCTCACAGAAGATTACTCAGAAAAGTACTTTACATACATTTTTTAACAAAAACGTTTTCTTACAAAGTTAGTTTGAAAGAAATCCGCCTTTAAGTTCAGAATCAGCATTCAATTTAAATTTCCCAGTAGGAGCTCATGTTAAAAATTTTTTCTGAACGGTTCTTCATTGAACGAAAAATGATTCAAATTGAAAAGTGAAATATGGGAATGAGTCTGGGACTGTTCACTCAAAAGTTAGCATCGCGGGACCGGTTGTTTGAACGGTTCAAAGTTGAACCAAAAATTGTTCAAATCGAAAAATCAAATATGGGAATGAGCTGTACTCGCCGAGATCTTTCCAACAAAAAAAAGTTTGTCCAAATCGGAATGTTCATTCAAAAGTTATTAGGGGGGGGGGACAGACAGACCGACCGACCGACCGACCGACACACAAATTCCCCATCTCAATACCCTACTTTCAAATTTTTAATTTTTCGATATTCATTTTACCTTTTTATTTTTTTAACTTGGCGATATTTTTTGGACTTGGCGATATTTTTAAGATGCATTAAACTACTTTTAATACTTTTTTCGTCTTTCTTTTTTTTTTAACGGGAAAGTAGGCTAAAAAGTTTAAAAAGAGATTTATTGAGTTCTTAAAACACGTTATAGTTCAAGTTCTATATTGGATGGAAGTTCTAAATACATTCTATCAGACGTAGAAAAAATATTTCTTTCATTTGGTACTATTATTATTAAAATATATTTTCACTTCAAAAATTGCGAAAACCGTTTTAAAAGTTTTTATCTTCGTAAAGGTCATTCGAAGATCCGACCTAGTTAAGAACACTCTTAATCAACTCCCCTTTCAAAAAAGAAATCAAAATCCACAGACAGATACAAATATACACGAACACACCAAACTTATAACCGTATTCGTTGTTGCATCGGGGGTTGAAAAGCAAAGCTTTTAAAAACCAAAAATAAAATGGAACCAAAAAAAAACATATCCACGAAACAAGAAATTTACAAAATAATGTTAATGATCAAATTATTAGTTGTGAATTTTTAAGACTATGAAATCTATTGGAAAGCAAAAAGAAGAAGTTAAAAATAAACTAAGATAGTTTCTTTTGAAAGAAATCCCTTTAAGCGAAGCATGTGAACCAAATAAAATAAGTTAAGTCTTTAAACAAGATCTCAGTAGAATTCTAATCTGCTTTGCTTATAAATAAATGCACCATTTGCTTCTTGCGCTGCATAAATCAAAATCAAGAAATTGTAGCCAGACACTAAAAGAATCAATTTGAAAATGTAACAAAGTGCGGGAGGAAAAATAAATGTGAATCCTAGATTTTCACGGAACATTTACTGATAGGGTGATTTCTTTGTATTCGTAAATCAACTGTATTTTGTTTTTTCCCGCTATTAATAAAATTACAACTTCACAGGAAGGCTTAAATCACTTTGAACAGTAAATTAGTGACAAAAATGTTCCCACAAAAAATATATCATCTAACAGAATGCAGCAATTGACTTATTTAAGAGTTAATATTGTAACAGAAACTTTATTTATAGTTTGTCATCTTTTTTATGCTTCCAAAAAAAGAAAATGTTTTATCTTTTTATGTGGCAAAACATCTCTTAAAAAAGCTCTGTATTTATGTTTTCCTTACTTCAAATTAAACAATTATCAGCAGATAAACATTTCTTTTTAACAGTAATGTAAATAATTTTATACACTAAAAAAAATGTTGTTGTTACAGTATAATACAGCAAGTTTTATAGTTATAAACTGTAAAAATTGCTAATTTTATAGTAATAAACTAAAATTGCTAACTTTTCAGTTCATTACCGTGCAGTTTACAGTTTTAACCCATTAATGTCTGACTTTTTTTTTCCAAAGATATTTTGCACACTGGTTACAAACAGTGTTTAATGGACAGAAAAAATAATTAAAAAAATATAATGCAAAAAATATTTTTTTTTATTAAGGAAAGAAAAATCGTCCCTTAAAAGTTACGTTTGACCCCCGGAGAGTACATACTTTTTTTACTAAATTTTTTTTCTGCCTACGATATAATATTTAAAAAGACATTTTATAAGAAGAAATAAAATCAGAAATTAACACAAACTGGGAAGCTGGGAATAACCTTGAAAACTTTGCTTTTTTTCTTGAGATTGTGAACGATGTGATTTTTGATAAAGACCATATTAAAACTGCTACAGAACTCACTTTACAATGGTTATGTGCTGCAATCTGTTAATAACGAATGGAAACAATATCTTGTACTAGTTGAACACTAGTATTTGGTTGAAATGTTCATTTTGGGGAAATTCAGACCCTTTTTTGGACCGTCCCTAAAAAGGGACGCTAGGCATTAATGGGTTAAACTGGAACCTCTGCTGCCAGTATTATTCTGTTGTTTTTACCGTATAATACAGCTAAATTTTACGGCAATAAACTATAAAATAGCTTACTTTACAGTAAGAAACTGTAAAATTGCCATCTTTACAGTTTATTACTGGTGCTTTTACAGTTTTAAATTGGAACCTCGGCTGGCAGAATTATTCTGTAAAAACAACAGTTCATTTTTTTCAGTGTATACAAGTGAAAGGGAAATCCTTTTCTATCCGTGAAATATTCTCTTATTAAACAATTATTGTGTACTAAAAAAATCTAAAAGCTCAACTAGCTGATGATGTTTCCCTTAAAATGACTCTTCTACGGTTATTGAAAAGTACCAAACACTGCGACAATCATCAGACAGAACAAAAAAAAATGATAGCGTAAGGAGTCCCTTGTTTTATCTTTTTTTTCACTTTTACCTGGAAACTCCTCTAGTAGGTTAAGCAACAAGTTACCGCCCCTAAACCAACGCTAAGGCAGAAATACCTGCAATATTAAGCCAGTTCAGTTATTCCATTACAATTCAGTTATTTTATAACTCATTAGTCTGGAATAGGAGAGCTCCTGGAAGATGATTTCTGCCTCCAGTTTTGTTATTTCCTATTCCAGACTGGTGGCAGGGACGTCGTTTCAACTTTTTCCTGGGAGGGGGGGGGGGGGGCAAAAGGTCCAAACACAATGCAATTTCATCGGAAAACCACGGCCACTTATATGTAAATGCATTGATTTCTAAAAGCCAGGGGGGCAATTGACCCCCCCCTGCCCCCCTAAATGACGGCCAGACTGGTGGGCTCGAAAAAGAGCAAACTGCAGAGGGAATTGCCGAGTTGGGGGTGACTTAATGTACACATGGTCGGGTTCAAAGATACACTTCAAAATATGAACTGTTGTTTCTATAGTATAACACTGGCATCCGAGGTTCCAATTGAAAACTGGAAAATACACAGTAATACACTGTAAAACTAACGCATTTTCAGTTTCTTACTCTAAAGTTCGCAATTTTACAGTTTATTGCCGTAAAATTTAGCTGTATTACACTGTAAAAACAGCAATATAATACTGTCAGCAGAGGTTCCAGTTTAACACGCGAGAGCTCGCGCGGGGTCGAAAACGACCCCAGCCATTTTTGTTTCTATTTCTTGGAATTTCATGGACAGATAAGGAAACCATTTTTTTGAGTAGCTGTCATTGTGTCCTTGATTGATTGTGAGTGTGGTTGAAATTTTCTTAAATCCTTTTAATTCTTGTAAACTAGGGGGGTTCTTGCAATTGGAGTCTTTTACGCCCGCACGGGAGTACTGACGTCAGTTAAATTCTCGGAACGGAACATGTGTTTGGAGTCGGCTCCATTCAAAGAATTTCGAAACATTTTGTGAAAAGGAAATAGTTGTTAGCAATACTTCTAGCCATGATTTTCAGTTGCCAAGCGTGTCGTTTATAATGATTATGTAGTTCTGTCCTAGCAAAATTCATATATTTCAATTGCTTTTGTACTACTTATAACAAAGAAAAGATGCCGACTCCATATGACCAAATTGTTGAAGCACTTAAGCTAATTACTAGCCGATGGAGAAAGTGATGAATATGTGTCATATCAGACGATGAAGGTTTAGCAATAAAAAAAACATTAGTGATTATGACAATGAAATCAAATTTTCTTTTAGCAAAAATTCTGATAATCCTGATACAGATGACATCTTTATTGGAAAAGATAAAGAAACTATTAGGCAAAGAAATAAATTTAGAACTAATGTTTATACTCCAGTTCGAAATATAACTATTTTTCTTCCTGCACCAAAGGGAAACGCAAAAAATGTTACTGATGTGTTTGAGAGCTCGAGCATTTTCGTAATCTATATATATAAAGATGACGGTGTTCGTTTGTCTGTATGTTTGTAACCGCTGGCCAGAAGCCCCCGCAGCACCCACAGACCTGAAACTTGGCTCAAAAATTCGAACGTACCCCGCCCTCGTGCACCTCGAAGCCCAAATTTTTAATTTCGAATTAGTTATTTTTAAATTAATTAATTAGTCTCATTTTTGGTGTATCCGCCATAATTGAGGGGGGAAAACCTCCCCCCACCCCAAAACATTATATATCGTTGGAAAGGGTTTTTTTTTCTCAAAAAGAAAAGTTTTAGCACGTTTCTGTACGTTAATTAGGACAGGAGATATTAATTAATCAAATTTAGTCAATTTTCAAGGCCTAACTCTACGCAGAACTGAAACACTAGAGCCATTTTCCTGATCAGCTGCTCTTTTGTCCCTGAAGTTACTTTGTGGTTTAAATTTGCGTATAGATTTAAGCCTTGAAAATTTATTCAATTTGATTAATTAATATCTCCTGTTACTTACTTAACTTTCTGTCTCTTATATTTATTTGGCGAATTGATTTAAACTTTAACATGACTTTAAGTGGAATTTAAAAGGTTGTGGAGCGCATTTGAACTAAAGGATATAATATTTTTTCTTCAGAGGAGGTTAAAGTGAATTTAAATTTATTAAGTTGACTTCCTCAAAATTCGGGGTTCCCGAAAATGTCACAATGGAACTATCATTGTTAAAAATTTAGGGATGGCTTATCAGTTCTTCTTCGCATTTGGCGTCGTAAAGTTTGGCGACAATCAGGAAATTTACCAAACCTCCCATCCAGTGAAACACTACTTTCTCCAACTCAAAGAAAAATAAAACGGTCTGGGAAATAACAGTAGTTGTTTGCAGTTTAAAGCGTATTTCATTGCATGTTTAAAACATGTATTTAATGCCGCCATCACTAAATTTTTCATAATAATAGTTCCATTCTGACATTTTCTGTAACACCGCTATTCAGTTAACCGGGAAATTTTCCAAACTTCCCGGCCAGTGAAATCTTGATTATTTGAGAGTCACTGTTAGATTGTAATCACTTCAAAGAGATGGTACGAAAGACAATTATATTTCTTTCCTTTTAATGTTCACATTAAAATCATGGAAGAATGGTTGTAGCTGATCTACCTGATACAATCGGTTCCCTATGTTAATAAATTTAGATTTGGCGACCAATTTTACATTGAAATTACGGTTAAATCGGTGAATTATATTAAATTTCAAGGGAAATATTGCTGTGGTCGTTGAGAGTTTTCTAAAATCTTGGCTCTACAGTTGTGTCAAAAGTTCCATTGAAACGTAAAAATTTCGCTAAAAATAAATACGAAAAGAAGAAAAAAGTCTTTAAAACTAAAACAATCCTCGCATTGAACACTACAAACTGAAATGGCATTAAAAGTGTCATCAATATATTTTAAAAGGTCGTGGTGCACATTTGAATTAAAGAATATAATAATTTTACTTAAGAGGGTGGAGTGAATTTAAATTTATTCAGTTGACTTTCTTTACTTTTAAAGATGACGGTGTTCGTTTGTTTGTTCATTTGTAACCGCTGGCCAGAAGCCCCCACAGCACCTACAGACCTGAAACTTGGCACAAAAATTCGAACGTATCACCCTGTAATGCACCTCGAAAGTCAAATTCTAAATTTCGAATTCGTTATTTTTAAATTAATTAATTTGTCTCATTTTTGGTGTATCCGCCATAATTGAGGGGTGAAAATCTTACCCCCCCCCCCCAAAACATTATATATCGCTGGAAAGGGTTTTTTTTTCTGAAAAAGAAAAGTTTTAGCACGTTTCTGTCCGCAAATTAGAACAAGAGATATTAATTAAGCAAATTTAGTCAATTTTCAAGGCTTAACTATGTACGCAGATTTGAAACACTAGATCCATTTTTCCAGACAATTCTCTTTCGTTCCAGAAGTTACATTACGGTTTAAATTTGATGGTTGAAAAACATCAACGATCAGTGGAAACTGGTTCGGTTACATTTTACTGCCCAGACTTATAACTATGAAGCAAAGATAAATTCTGTTCTTTAAAAATATAAAAATAATACATTTAATACTATTATTAATACTAAAGGCTAAACTGTATTACGTGCTGATGTATTTTAAGTGTTTCAGTTGTTTGATTCACGCTCTTTGCAAATATAAAAGTAATATCTTTAATGCTATTGTTAATATTAAAGGCTAAACTAAGTTACATGTTGATGTATTATAAGTGCATGAAAACTTAGCGGATATTCAATAGTTTTGAGAGTCAGAGGGAAATCAGAGTATCATATAAAATATTTTGATTAACTCTAAAAGCGTGTTTTTTAGTTTTATTAAACTATATTTTAAAATTATTTCTGCGCAGTTTACCAAACGATTTAGTTAAAATGTCGAGAAATCGACTTTACAGTGGCAACATCACATCGTAGCAGAGAGATCGTATCAGCTCTCTTGAAAATTATTTGAATGCAGTTTTATATTGATCAGAGCAAGACAGTTCCGTTTCTACAGACGTGTAGTTTGGATTATGATTATGGTTAAGTTAAATTAAAAACTTTTAATTCCTCTAAAGCTAAAAAATAATCGGTCTTCCTGAAGAATGCCTAATCCTCCCAGAAAAAGGAAAAGTGATCGCGCCAGACTTCAAGAGCGTCGCCAGCGACAGTGTACAAGGCGAGAATCGGAAACTTCACAAGAAAGAGATTCGCGACTGGAAGTGGTTAGAGTGAGAATTCTCGAAAGGAGAGATGCCCAGACATCATCCGAAAGATCTTTAAGGCAAGAAGAGGCTAGACAGAGAATGAGTGAAATGAGAGATGCCGAGACATCGCCAGAGAGGGCATCTAGGCGAGAAGATGATAGACTAAGAATCAATAAAACGAGAGATTCTGAAACATCGCCGGAGAGGGCATCTAGGAGAGAAGAGGCTAGACTGAGAATGAATGCAATGAGAGATTCTGAAACATCGCCGGAGAGGGTATCGAGCCGAGAAGAGGCCAGACTGAGAATGAGCGAAATGAGAGATTCCGAGACACCACCGGAAAGAGCATCAAGGTTAGTAGAACGTAGAATACAGAGGCAAGTTGGCATACATCATGCATCCGCCCCAGGACCTTCTCGAGGAAATCTAAGAAACAGAAGTGGAATGCCAACTCGAAGACGTATCAGTGGAACATTAGAAAATGCAGCATTCAATTATGCCTCAACAGCACAATATGTTTCTAACCCACTGTGCACTATCGGAACAATGGATGTGACGTGTGATCATTGTGGCGCCAAAAAATGGAGAGGTGAAGCCCCGGGCATGTGCTGCAGTGGAGGAAAGGTTCGCTTGCCACCTTTAGTAGATCCACCAGAACAATTGCGTTCTTTACTGATGGGAGAAAGCAACGAGAGCCGGCATTTTACTGACAACATCAGGAGATATAATTCTTGCTTCCAAATGACATCCTTCGGTTCAACCAGAGAAATTCGAGAAGCAGGATACATGCCAACCTTCAAGATACAGGGCCAAGTGTATCATCGCGTAGGAAGTTTGCTTCCTCTGCCTAATGAAGAACCCAAATTTCTCCAGACCTACTTTGTTGGAGACGAAACCTTGCAAGCGGAACAGCGATGCCGAAACATTCCCCAGACCAGACAGTCAATAGTTCTTCAGCTGCAAGAAGTGCTATCTGAAAATAATTGCTACGTTCGCAGCTTCAAATCAGCCATGGAGAAAGTCACCCCTGAATTGAAAGTTGTCATTTTTGCAGACAAGACTCCAAATGGTGAACACAGTAGGCGTTTCAATGCTCCAGAAACAGGGGAAGTTGCTCTAATCATGGTGGGCGAGCAACTTGGTCCTAGAGACATTGTATTGGAAGAAAGAAGTGGCCTCCTCAAAAAAATTCCAGATACACACAGATCTTACGACGCCTTACAGTACCCACTCATTCTCTGGCAAGGAGAAGACGGGTACCACTTCCAACTACAGCAAACAGATCCAGCGACAGGTGCGCTCCTGAACAAGAAGATTTCTGCCATGCAATTCTACGCACACAGGATAATGCAGCGCTCTTCTAGCTTCAACATTATTCTCAGAAGCCGGAATCTCTTTAGTCAGTTCATCGTAGACATGTACGCAAAGATAGAGTCAGAAAGGCTGCTGTATGTGAAGCTGAATCAGACGAAGCTGAGAGTTGAAGAATATGCACACTTGAGAGATGCAGTAGTCAATGACGGAAATATTACTGACATTGGGAAGTTAGTTATACTACCTTCGAGCTTCACTGGGGGCCCCAGGTACATGCAAGAAAGAACTCAGGACGCCATGACGTACGTGCGAAACTACGGTCGACCAGATCTATTCATCACCTTCACCTGTAACCCTAGGTGGAGCGAAATTCAGCAAGAGCTGTACCCTAGACAAAAGCCCGAAGATCGTCATGATTTGATAGCGAGGGTATTCCACCAGAAACAAAAGAATATCATGAGCCTAATAACAAATGCAAAGCTGTTTGGGGAAGTCAGGTGCCACATGTACACCATAGAGTGGCAGAAGCGTGGGCTCCCGCATGCTCACATCCTGATCTGGCTAAAGGAAACACTGCATGTACAGAGAGTAGACGAGTTCATCAGTGCAGAAATTCCTGATCCAAACGAAGACCCAGTTCTCTTTGAAATAGTTACGAAACAGATGGTTCACGGCCCCTGTGGAAGTATCAATCAAAATTCCCCATGCATGAAAGATGGGTGCTGCACGAAGCGCTATCCGCGGACACTTCTGAAAGAAACACAGACTGGGCACGATGGGTACCCTCTTTATCGTCGCCGATCACCTGACGATGGGGGATTCACGGCCAAAATCAACCACAAAGGGACGGAAGTCACTGTCGACAATACCTGGATCGTTCCATACTGTCCTCTGCTCACGAAAATTTTCAATGCACACATAAACGTTGAAATGTGTAACTCTGTAAAATCCATTAAGTATGTCTGTAAATACATTAACAAAGGCTCGGACATGGCTGTGTTCGGGATGACCAGTGTAGATGAAAATAATGAGGTTCAGAAATACCTAATGGGCCGGTACATAAGTAGCAGCGAAGCTGTTTGGCGCATCCTCAATTTCCCTGTTCACGAGCGACACCCTGCCGTAGCTCATCTTGCCGTTCACCTAGAGAATGGTCAGAGAGTCTACTTCACAGCAGAAAATGCTGCTGAGCTTGCCCAAGCTCCGCAGGAAACGACATTGACATCCTTTTTTAAACTATGTAGTTTGGATGATTTTGCAAAAACTTTACTGTACGTTCAAGTTCCAAAGTACTATACCTGGAACTTTAGAAACAAGACGTGGAATCGTCGGAAACAAGGCCTAGCTGTACCTGAACATCCTGGAATAAGGTCCACTGATACTCTGGGACGAATTTACACCATTCATCCGTCCAGTTCGGAGTGCTTTCACCTCCGACTCTTGCTGCACGAAGTTCGAGGCCCAACGTCGTTCATATGCTTGAAGACCTATGAAGGGACTGTCTGCCAAACATTCAAAGAGGCTTGCCAGCTTAGAGGACTCTTAGAAGATGACGCACATTGGCATAAAGCATTGGAAGAAGCTGCATTATCTCGATCGCCCAGAGTTATGCGCAATTTGTTTGCGGTGATGCTGCAGACCTGTTCGGTGTCTTCTTCCGCAACATTGTGGATGAATCACAAGGATAGCATGTCTGAAGATCTGTTGCACCAGACTCGCATTCAGCTTCAGAATGGGAATTTAAATTTCAACGACGACATTTACAACAAAGCTCTCATAGAAATCGAGAATACAATAGTCTCGATGGGCGCCTCTGATCTCAGAAGCTTCGGTCTTCCACAACCTATTCGTAGTCCAGATTCCGTCATACCAAATGAAGAAAACATGGAAAACAGTTATGACACTAATGTGCTGGCGGCATACATTGCGGAAAATGAGCCGAAGTTAGTGCTAGATCAAAAGGCAGCATTTGACAACATCATTACTGCAGTTTTCAATGGCAATGGAGGCATATTCTTTTTAGATGCTCCTGGTGGGACCGGAAAGACATTTCTCATAAATCTCTTACTTGCAAAAGTTCGCCAAAGAAACATCATTGCGCTAGCTGTTGCTTCTTCTGGAATTGCTGCGACACTTCTAACAGGCGGTAGAACATCTCACTCCACATTCAAGCTACCGTTAAATTTGGCAAATGTTGAAAACCCTACATGCAACATATCAAGAAATTCAGGTAAAGCGAAGGTTCTACGGGAATGTCGACTTATTGTATGGGACGAATGCACCATGTCTCACAAAGCTGCATTCGAAGCCCTTGATGTCACTTTGCAAGATATTAGGCGGAATAGCAGCAGAATGGGAGGCATCACTATCGTGCTCGCTGGAGATTTTCGTCAAACTCTGCCGGTCATTCCACGCGGTACGAGGGCTGACGAACTAAATGCTAGCTTGAAATCCTCTTACATCTGGAACGGCATTCGTAGATTGGAACTCACTACAAACATGAGAGTTCATATTCATGGAGATGCATCTGCCCAGCAGTTTGCAGATAACTTGCTGCAGCTAGGAAATGGTGCCATTGCTTCCAGCAGAGAAGATAGATTAATAGATATGCGGGGTATTGCGAATATTGTACAAACGGTAGCGCAACTAAAAGCAATAGTTTTCCCAAACATTGTACTCCACTTCAACGATCATACTTGGCTGTGTGAAAGATCAATACTCGCGCCAAGGAATGAAAACGTCAAAATTATCAACCAGCAGATTTTGGAAGAGTTACCAGGCACTGTTCAAACTTACAAGTCTATTGACACAACATGTGAGACAGATGATGCCGTTAACTACCCATCAGAATTTTTAAATTCCTTGGAACCATCTGGAGTACCCTCACATACATTGGAGCTAAAGATTGGGGCACCTATTATGCTCTTAAGGAACCTACAACCACCTTCACTGTGTAATGGAACAAGGCTTTCTGTGAAAACGTTGATGCCAAACATTATCGAAGCCACCATTATGACCGGGTGTGCTGCAGGTGAAACTGTATTCATCCCCCGGATACCCATTATACCCTCAGACTTTCCCTTCAGATTCAAGCGGCTCCAGTTTCCCGTGAGATTGAGTTTCGCAATTAGTATTAACAAGGCCCAAGGACAGACACTAAAAGTCGTTGGCCTTGATCTTCGTAAGCCATGCTTCTCCCATGGCCAATTGTACGTTGGCTGCTCAAGAGTAAGTGCAAAAGAAAATCTGCATATCCTCGCTGAAGATGGTTATACTAAGAACATAGTGTACCCAGAAGCCCTCTAAGACTTATAAAATCTTCTGTTCTTAATATATTAATTCCAACGATACCGATCGAATTTCCTGCTCTCTTTTAAAGGCAAATTTTTTGAGTATTGTGTGCACTTTACAGTGAAAATGTTTACAAGAAAGCCAAATGTGACATTCATTGGCCATGGCTTTTGTTTAAAGACATTCAGACTACGTGAAGTTGGTGGAATTTTTTTTTCTGACTATCGAACCTATATGAAAGTACTGGAACTTTTTTGAGACCATTGACTTTATGTAAAAGTAATGGAACTTTTTTGAGACCATCGACTTTATTTAAAAGTAATGGAACTTTTTTTAAAAGTCCTTCAAAACTACGTTAGGGCCATGGAACCACCTAGGTCAGAAAAAAACTGAATGAGGCATGTGCCTAATCCTCCAAGTACATGGATACCGTGAGTATAATGTTCATTACTATTTGTGTAGGTAATTATTATTACTATTACTTTCAAATTGAAACTCTCTATTCATTTCATTTGAGTTATTTGCTTCTAATCCTTTAACTTGCAACATAAAAATAACCTGTTGGTATTATGATATGTATTTGAAAAGCCGTTCTTTTAATTTTTGCCTAAGAATTCAATTTTGAGTAATCTGAAACAATTTCTGAATAAAATTTTTCTACCGTGTTCTTAGCATAATACTTCCTATAAAGTTTTGTTACAACGTTCCAGGTCGTAAAACTGCGCGTCTGATTTACTTTTTGATTATATTTGAAAAGAAAGTACCAAACCCTCAAAATATAGACAAACCATGAGTATTATTTTGCCAAAATGATCATTAGTGATTCGTCACGTCACTACATTTAATTTAAATCTAACGGTGCATTTTGCTTCCTTCACTTGCTCTTATTTTCTTAAGTTTTAGCATAGAAATTCTCAGCTAGAATGTCTTCCATTCTGATATTTTCGGTAACACCGATATTCAGTTACCCATCGTATTTGGCGTAGTAAAGTTTGGAAACAATCGGGAAATTTTCCAAACTTCCCGGCGAATGAAATCTTGCTTATTTGAGGGTCACTGTTAGATTGTATAAGAACTTCAAAGAGATGCTGCGAAAGACATTATATTTCTTGCCTTTCAATGTTCACATTAAAATCATGGAAAAATGGTTGTGGCTGAGCTACCTGACGCAATCGGTTCCCTATGATAATAAATTTAAATTTGGCGACCAATTTTACATTGAAATTACGATTAAATCAGTGAATTATATTAAATTTCAAGGGCAAAATTGCTGTGTTCGTTGAGTTTTCGAAAATCTTGGCACTGCAGTTATGTTAAAAGTTCCATTGAAACGTAAAAATTTCGCTAAAAGTAAATAAGTTCGTCACACGCACACACGAAAAGAAGAAAAAAGTCTTTAAAACTAAAATAATCCTCTTATTGAACACTTCAAACTGTGAAATGGCATTAAAAGTGTCATCTATATATTTTAAAAGGTCGTGGAGCACATTTGAATGAAAGACTATAATAATTTTACTTCAGATGGGTTGGAGTGAACTTAAATTTATTCAGTTGACTTTCTTTACTTTTTTGCACGGGCATCGCCGTGCGGGTACTGCTAGTAGTTCATAAAACACTTTCTTTATGCATTTCAAATCAAAAACTAATCATTGTAGAAGTCTGTGTTGGTGAAAAAACATAAATGAATAAAATAAAATGAAGAAGTCATGAAAAAATGGAAAAGAAATGAAGAAAAGAACATTGGGGTCGTTTTCGACCCCGCGCGAGCACTCGTTTGACAAAACATGGCGCGAGCTCTTGCGAGTTAAAACTGTAAAAAGCACAGTAATAAACTGTTAAACTAGCAATTTTAGTTTATTACTGTAAAATTAGCACTTTTACAGTTTATTACTGTAAAATTAGCAATTTCTACAGTTTATTACTATCAAATTAACAGTATTATTTTTGTAAAAACAGCACTAATTTTTTACAGTGCACACAAAACTTTTATTTATCCGAAACCCTATTAATCCGGACTTCATTTGATCCGTCGAGCCATTCAATTGTACTTTCTGCATTGTAACTAAAAGGCGAGTTAGCACAGTAGTGTATATTTGCAGGTCGTAATTTAAATTTTTATAATTTACAAGGTTTTTGTAACAAGTCTTCGAGTTTAGAAAAGCCTACCTTTGAAAAGACGGCATTTGACTCTTTCTTTTTTTAGAACTGTCCATTTTCACAAAGGGGGTGGTACGCAGATGGAAATTGAAGAATGAGATTTGCAATTCTTTTATTGGTTGTCGAGCTTGGAGATGTCACATTGCTCATCTTCAATACGTTGTCCAATTTAAGAAATAAACCAAAGATATAAATCGTTAATTTTTCACGGTCAAGATAGATGTCTCATTGGACAGCTCATAGTCAATGTAAGTGAATGGGTCTTTGTCTTACCTCTCCCTGCATTAATACTCAAGGAAAGGACTGCAACGAATCCAATAACTAGTTTGAGCTGAAAATTTGCGAAATTAGGGTTGCAATGAAGAATGGCTAATGTCTGAATACTTCTTGTCATTTTTACTGTTTCGCCAACTAAGGTAGGGATTCAAGTGAAACAGCACTGCTATAGCTTCGAATTGCAATCGCTACTGGAAGTGAATTACATTATCATCAACTTAACTTGGCACTGACGTCACTACGAGCGGAGCCAATAAAAGCTCATAAGCAGTCAACGATCTCCTCTTATTCGCTAAGTAGGCTGTGACGTTTTATCTAGCTCGTTTTTCATAGGCAAACGTCACGCAAACGTCACGCTGACGTCACGATGTTTTTATCAAGAAACGTTCTAATGTAATTCATTTCCAGTAGCGATTGCAGTTTGCGATAGCCTGTTTCACTTGAATCCCTGCCTAAATTTAATTACTGCTGCAAATTTCAGTTCAACAATAAAAAGTCACATTACAAAAATCTATTTGGAGCCGTTTTTTGTTTTAAACTCAACTCATCCGAAAAATTTTAAGTATTACTCATTGAAATTTCGTAAATTATTCTTCACAATGATAATAAAAACAATAAACATTAAAACAAACTTCAACCAGCGAAAGATAAATTAAGAGCTTAATTTGTTCACTCAAGCCATTTACTGCGATTTATATTAAAATAAATAAATGATGAAGTAAAATATAATTTGCAGACGATAAATTTACGATGGTTTACTATAATGTTGTCTCTTTTTACTTTCTTCTATATCTAATATATAGAAGAAAGTATTGGTTTCGTGAAAATTTTCGAATGTCGAATTTTGACGGATTTGCACGTTTTGAGGTGCGCTGAGTCCATTTCGACCATTTTTGGAAAATGTCTGTCTGTCTGTGTGTCTGTGTGTGAGTCTGTATGTGTGTGACCAGTTTTTGTGGCCGCGCTAGAGCAAAAACTACTGAATGAAATCGAACAAAAATTTTTGCACATATGTACCACCATGTGAACTGGTGCACCTGACTTTTTTTAGCGAATTCCTTCAAGGGGGGTGGAGCAATCGCACGTGTTCTGCGCGGGGGTGATTGCTATATCTCAGGAAGTAACCGGCGGAATCAAACGAAAATTGGTCCATAGGTAGACCCTACTGAGTACAGGTGCTGATTCAATTTGTTTGTCAATATCTCGAAGGGGGGTGGAGCAATCGCACGTGTTCTGCACGAGGGTGACTGCTATATCTCAAGAAGTAACTGGCGGAATCAAACGAAAATTGGTCCATAGGTAGACCCTATAGAGTACAGGTGCTGATTCAATTTGTGTGTCAATATCTCAAAGGGGGGTGGAGCAATCGCACGTGTTCTGCGCGGAGGTGATTGCTATATCTCAGGAAGTAACAGGCGGAATCGAACGAAAATTGGTCCATAGGTAGACCCTATTGAGTACAAGTGCTGATTCAATTTGTGTGTCAATATCTCAAAGGGGGGTGGAGCAATCAAAAGTGCTTATTTTGTCATTGCACCTACTGTATCTCGAGAAATATTGCTGAGATTTGAATGAAATTTGGAATAACACTAACCCAATATGGAAGCAAGCATCGATTAAATTTTGGCGCCAATCTCCCCGGGGGAGGGTGGGGTGATTTTTGCGCTTAGTCAACAATGCGAAACATTAATTCATTAAAAAATCGCTTTCACGCTATTTAATTATCAAAACAGCTGAAAACTTTCAATGATTTGAAATTTTTAACTGCTGCCAGTTTCTTTTTACTAACAAATAAAATGTTTGCAATTAATCTAAACAAGGCTTTTGCAATGATTTCCAATTTCGCTCATTGATTCTGCATTTGCAGGGTTATTACGATAATTGGGAAATTGGAGCTATCTCCAATTATTCGGGCGAGTACGTATTTTATTTTGTAACTGGAATTCATGAGATAAATATAGAAGAAAGTTTCGTGACGGCCACGACAGCTAGTTTTGATCTCATATAGTTAAAGAATTATTCCCTCTTCTGTACAACTTGTCAGATCGCCAAAATGCCGCTAAATTCATAAATATAGTAGGCGTCAATTTCTTGCTTTTCCACCTATTTTAAACTTGATTTCTCATTTGATTGACAAGTGCCATCTTATCACGGTTTTATTATATACACTAGCAAAAACTGCACCATTTTGATCTATAAACTCCATCCAAATTTCGAGAAAATAGTGCAACTTGTTTTCAATTCATTTCTAAATGAAATCACATATTCACAGCCAAAATACCATTTTATTCAAAGTAATTATCGTTTAGTTCTTCTTCTAAAAATACACTTAACGCGAGCCACTAGAATATGCTCATGATTTGGCTGCTATTCTTGATTTCAAGTACGTTAATTTGACTAACTAATGCAAGCTCTCATTTTGTAGTTTCTTTTTATCTTTTTTCCACTACTTTCTTGTATATACAAAACATTAATTAATTATCGTATTTGTTGATGTTTGTAAGCTGTATGGAAACAAAAACTCTTCAATCTTCAATAAAAGATTTTTCTTAAAATTCTGATCGTATGTAAAAGCATTAGTACAATACGTTGGCATGTTCTTTGTTAAAGATTTTTGTTTTTAATGTACTTTTTACTTCTCTAAGAAACTGTTAGTGAACTTTAAATATGTTTAAATTATGGAAAAGAAATGATACTTTTTAATGGCATTGTATTTATGTATCACGATATATACTTAGCGTATTTTAATTTCCTCTTCAAGGGGAACAACTCATTTCGTCTTAAAGAATTTTTCCTCGGTACTTACTAATAAAAACATTGCTTTTTTTAAAAAGCAATACTCGATGTATCAAAAAAAGAATAATTGCATTATTTAAAAGTAGAAGTTACGTCTAATTAGTGGAAAAAGGACTGCGGTTCATGTTGAAGGCGCTGGAATCATTTTCTTTTCGTAATATTTGAGCAAGCCAATTAAGGTCTCAATTCTCTAGTTTCAATTAAGTAACAATACGTAAAAGTTGAAGAGATGAATGGATGTAGCGAAATGGAGGCTCGTATACAAAACGGAGATGGGGGCACTTGTGATTTCAGATATGCTGAATGAAAATCTGATGATTCGTTTTCTTTTTCTTAACTTCATATGCTAAGTTGTTTAATGAGAGATAATAAATATCACAATATTACAAACGTTTAAACCAGTTAACTCAAATCAATAGCAAAAAATGTATGCATTTGGTATTAATTATAGTTTTATTAAAAAATAATGAAAAATAAAGGTAAGAACCAGCGACACACACAAATCGTTTACACAGACAAATGGGGGGGGGGGTGGCTGAGTTGAGACTCTTTAAAAGGAGGGGGTGGACCTCATAAAATGTAGCTAAAGGAAGCAATGGTTTTGAATTTGCGATTTCAATGTTAATTTAATGTGACAAAAATAAATCATTTAATTTTTTTAATTTTTATAATAACTAAAAACAGTAAAGCGTTTTGAAGAAAACAGAAAATGGTAAAATTAAAGTTACTGAAATTTGCTGCTTCCTGTTACTGCTTGGAAAATTTTAGAAAATTTGTGCTTTAATAAAGTTAATTTTGCGATTGATTTTTCTGTTGTTCCTAACATTTCAATCATATTTGTTTAAATATAACGAACAAAGTTAGATGAGAGATCAAAAATTGATTGATGTTTCTGAAACTTATATTTGCAATATAAACAAAGCAAAATTGAGTTACATAAGATTATCATAAACGTGACGTTTAAGTAAAATAGACTAATTAAACTTTTTTTAAAAAATCATTTCTCTTCTTTCCTTTTAATTTTGTGTTATACTTAAATAGTTGATCTGAAAACTTTTCTGACATTGCGACTTCGAAAAGAATGGAAGGGAAAAAAATCAAAGCTTAAATTTAAAAAAAATTCATTTTGAAAATTTCGGAGGGGGCTGCAGCCCTATCAGCCCAGCCCCTGAGTATGCCACTGGTATGAACCTACAAGTCTTAATCTGAAAATAACAATTATTAAATAAATTTTTAAATTTTAAATTCCAGTCAGCAAGTCAATATTTTTTTCCATTCAACGAGTTCAATTTGAACTTCCAAATTAGTTCTTTCATTTTTATTACAAGGAAAGTGTTTGCTAGTAAATATTCAAAAAAAAAAAAAAAAAAAACGAAGAATACAAGTCTACGATTTAGTGTATGTCCCAAGTGCTGTTTTTTTCCAAGACAAAATGCATTTTCTATTATGATGCCATTCTTTATTATGCTCTTCAAAAGAATAAAGCAATTTTTCTGACTGCATTTGCATTTTCTAAACTATTCTGCTAAGTATAAGCATTCCTGGATCTTTTATTTTTTACGAGATCGAGCTGACGTTTTCCTTTGCAATAACGTAAATTTAAAGTATTCCAACATTTCTATTGTTCCCAGCGTATGAATTTGTTTTTCCCTTCATTTCTTAAAACACAGGTTTTTGAGATTAAAACATATATTTATGTATAACATTATAAAAGTAGTCTAAAACAAATATTGCAAACTTTTTTGTACATTGAAAAAAAAAGGACACAAAATGAGCCTTTTACGTTTTTAAACTGCTATCAAATATTAGTAAAAGCACAATTTTCTTTTAAGCCTAAAATATTTACGAAGTAACAATTAGGTTTATTAATGCTATCCGATTTCACTCTGTGTTACTGTAAAGTTGTAAACCAAAACGTTCGTTTTAAATAACGCCATGATTGAGCTATATCAAAGAATACGTGATAGAAAGGTTTTAGTGATCTTTTGTCAAAGCACATAAAACTTTATCTGTTAAAGAAAGTAAACTTTCAGTATCTTATCCGTAACATTATCCATTCAGCTAGACTTACGAATTAACATTTTAATGAAATGACAATATTTGTCGACGGTGCGTTTCATCATCAACTAAATTTCGAAACCTTTTTATCATTAACTTTGAAAGCAGACTTTTTTGTGACAAATAGTTAGGTTTCTTAACTAGAAAATGCAAATTTTACTTTAACTATTTCAGAATCTCATACCGTCCCAAATTTAAAATAGAACTTCTTGCAATAAAAAAAGCTCTTTTATATGTTATATATATATATATATATATATATATATATATATATATATATATATATATATATATATATATATATATATATATATATATATATATATATATATATTATAGTTTGTATATTTTTCTAAGGTGGAAAATTATTCTAATACAAATTTGAATTCAATAAGATTGCTTTGAAAACAAATGAGAGTATAAAACAAATGATAAATTTTTGTTTTTACAGTATAATACAGCTAGATTTATAGAAATAAACTGTAAAAACTGGTAGATTTACAGTAATAAATTGTAAATTGCTGGTTTTACAGTTCAAAGCTGTGCATTTTGCAGTTTTAACCTGGAACCACTGCTGCCAGTAAAATAATACTGATGTATGCTATTAAGCTGTAAAATTGCTAATTTTACAGAAAATAATTGTGGCAAATTTTTACCAAAAGACAAACTATAACTCTGCCTACATCTTATTACATCACTTCCTTACATCTGTTGAGAAGAAACAATCGGCATGATTAAAATGAAAAAATGAGAAGAAAAAAACACAGTAGTGCAGCAGATATATGACAAAAAAAAGTGGAATTGTGCCTTTAATGATAGAAGCATATAACTTGGTGTGCATATACTACGTATAATTACGAGTCATTTTGGATACGCGGCCATCTGAGATTTCGAATATTTCAGTAATGGCGGACGTTCTAAATGGTGGCCTCTGAATATATTTTATGTGCTTCTTTGTTCTGATATTCACAAGGTTAATAGCTTACGTTACGAAAAAAATCATAGAATTTAATATCCTTTTCTAATAAAGTTCTATTGCATTGTGTGTTTTAAGTGGACTTTAACTTTTACCGCTAGGGGGCGCTTTATGGTTCTTTTTTAATCGTCCAAAATGCGCAATAGATACGTGACCAAAATTGATGGAATTTGTCTTCAATATTAGACGCTTACAAATTTAGATAAAGATAATAAATATAAACTCATGTTTGTGAAAATTACAACACCATGAAGGAATCGTCATAATTGAATGAAATTTAATACACAGCTGAGTGACAGTGGTACAAAAACATGATTAAACTTAGAAAGTCAACAAATAATTAAAAAATATTGAAAGAAGTATTTTGTGTATCCAGCACGCGCTGCAATAAGTGCTGCTACGCGACGTGGCATGGAGTCAAACAAATTTTTAATGTCTGCCTGATCAATAGCATTCCATACTGTTTGTATGCGTACCCAAAGTTCGTCTGTAGAAGCAACAGGATGAGGATCACGAATGAACCACCGACCAACGAAATCCCACACATGTTCAATCGGCTATATATCTGGGGAATACGCTCGGCAGGGAAGAAGTTGTACTTGCTGCGATGCAAGGAAGGATTGAACTGTCCTAGCAACATAAGGGCGGGCATTATCCTGCTGAAATACAGCGCCAGGCAAGCCTTGAAGGAAGTTTGGGGATGTTGAACTTCACTGATGTCCCGGTTGCTGTTCAGGCTATCCACAATTCGTAGCAATTGAGATCGTCCGGGATATGATATGGCACCCCAGACCATGACTCCAGGTGTTCTTCCACTGTGACGTTCGATAATGCACTCTGGAAGGTGGCGTTCACCGGCAAAGCGTCGAACGCGAATGCGGCTATCATGGTGCCACAAATTAAAGCGGGATTCGCCAGAAAACACAACATACTGCCAATCAGCACGATAGTCCTTATGCTGATTAGCCCATTGTAGCCACAGGTGGCGATAGTTTAGCTTGAGCGGGATCCTGTATTATAAAGGAGTCCTTGTGCGCAATCCACGCTGCATCAGACGTTTACGAATTGATGAAGCACACGTTGAAACACTTGTAGCTGTTGACCACTGTGCTGCCAGTTGTCTGGAAGAAGCTGTACGGTCCGTGAGTACCATGCGGATCAGGTGTCTATCATCGCGCGCTGACGTCACTTTTCAGGGTCCACTCCCGGATTTCCGAGCTGTCCAACACTCGTCCGTCCACTGCTTCCAAACACGCATCACTGTGCTGCTGTTACGCTGCACACGAGCGGCTACTTTAACCTCCGTAAGTTGTTGAAACCTCGCTCTTTTTCGCCTAAAAGGCATAAGCAACGTCTCATCTAACGTTTATCACAAGCAGATAACCACCTATAACCACACACACCTTGCTGCAGCCGTCTATTTATTAGGATAAATCTGGCGTTCAGAGGGCGCTGCTCAGCGTACGCATGCGCTACGTGTCTAAAATTCTAATCATTTGCATATCATACCCTACTTTGAATTGCTGAAAATTTCAGCCCATTCGCACAAGTCCTTCATGGTCTTGCAATTTTCACAAACATGAGTTTATAATTACGAGGAGCACACTCTTTATGCATGAAACAACAATAACTCTGTATAGTTTTAACGGTTGTCATTTAACATGATTTAAAAAGGTTTGAAGGAACTCTAAAGATATTCAGAGAAAGCTTTGGATTTCAATATCCTCTCTCTCTCTTTTGGATATCAGTTCTCTGGTTGTGAACCGGAGCCTCCCCCCTCACTCAAAACCTTTACCTTTCTTCCACTCTCTTCAAAATGTTAAATTCAATAAATGTTTACTTCATTGCTTATACAATGCAGGTTATTGAAAATATAAAGACATTTGCATATATATGATAAAACAAGGAAATCAACTAAAAATGTTCAAATTTGGAGAATTTGTGAAACTTTGAGAAGCTGTATCTCAAAAACTATTATAGCTAACTAGTCCATTTTGGTATCAACTTGTCGCAAATTTAATGTAGTTTAAATATGTAATGTATGATGTTTGTCAAAAACGTGCTCTTCCATGGTCAAAATGGGGAAATTTCGAAAAAGTACGAAAATTTAGCAGTTTGACGGCTGCCATTACTTCAATAGACGAAATCTCAGATGGCCGCGTATCCAAAATTAAATCTCTTGATGTGTAGTATACGTGTGCCAAGTTTCATGTTTCTATCATTAAAGGCACAATTCGGTCACATATCTGCTGTACTAGAGTAGGTGAGACCGAGGTTAGTTTTTGCGCTTTTTTTTAAATTATTTTTTGTATTTTTTATTATTACCTAAGTTTGAAAAAACTGTACTACACCATTCAGAGAAACCTTGGCTACAACGTTAACCGCTTACTCGTCGCACTTTTTTTCCAAAAACTGATCAAAATTCATCATTTTTTTTTAATTTTTGGTTGTTTATGTTCATAATATTTTAAACATATTAAAATTAAAAACACTGCATTTTTCCTTTGAACTTAGTGGTTTTTTAAACGTAGGAAAATTTTAATCAACTTACCCAATTTTACCTTACAGTTTGCTTTCCTCGCGCATCCAAGAGAGGCTGAAAAGCTTCAATGCAGGCATTGAGAAAGAAAAAGTAAATTTTGAGCAGAGAAAATTTTTATTTTCTTCAAGTAATGCGCATCGTTGGTGACAAACAATGTTTCAAAATATAGATCTATATAATTCAACCGCGACGAGATGGCCGGTGTCAATCAAATGAGAAAACGAGTCCATTCCTTAAAATAGGTAGAATTTCTACCCATTCAAATTCCCCCATCAATTGTGAATCCCATTCCTCAATTTTCATATGCGTATCACCCCTTCCTAAAAATGGACAATCCTGAAAAAAGGAGGAGTCATAGGCCATCTCTGTGAAGTTGAATTATAATAGTAGTATATTAGTTGAAATGTTAATAATATTTTTGCGTGTGTTAAATTTTGAAACATGGTATGCATAGTCCTACATTGCATTCTTTGCAGTAGTATCTTGTCTCCTTTCGAACTCTTTTCCCATTTGCATTCGTCTTACAGCTACACACTTTACAATATCTCGCAGGATTTTCTTTCTTGTCTGTAGGGAGTATTATTTCCAGAAAATGGCGTTCCATCAATCGACTTTGTGACGCTTCATTCGATGGACGACCTTTTCTTGAAACAGGAACGGAAGCTTGATATTTCTCCAATATTTCATCGACCAACTCCTTTCGAAACTCCAAATAAAAAAAGCTAATACGGGCACGACAAAAAGTAAAAGTTTTGAAGCTTTAAAAATATCAGAAACGCAGCCCGTATGAGACACGTGCACGACAAAATTTGCCCGAATAGGCAGCCCGTATGAGGAACGGGCACGACGACTAAGCGGTTAAAGAACTTACAACAATTAAGTAAGCTGTGTTTTCCAGAAAAATAGTTTCAAGCAGTGATTGGAAAAACTACATTTCTTTTGCAGTGAACTACAACTACAACTACTTTGTTACAAATGTAGTTAACTACAACTACAACTACTTTTTTTAAATGTAGCGACTACAAACTACTTTTGAATTGTAGTCGCTACTTCGCTACTTTACAAAAATAAATAAATAAATAAAAGCGTGCACCGTTTGTAGATTGACCGAAAGAAGTCGAAAAGTGGTTTACATTAATAAATTAACTCATTTGAATATGGAATAGAACTAGAAATTGTCTTTGAATTTATTTGTTACTTTTCCTTTTTTCTTTTTTTTTTTTTGCTAAAATTTGTCCTTTTAGATTTTTTTTACAAATTTTACGAATATTCGCCACAAGAAAGGATTCAAAAGTTGAAAGATTGAAATAATTCAACCTTTAATTTTTTTTTTTAATTTCTTGCCAGGGAATATTTGAGGAACATTAGAAATTATTTAAAGGAATATAAAAATGTATAGAGTGCCCAAATGAAACCAATGACATCAAGACAGATAGAATGTATTTCGTCAATAATGATGTATCTATAAGCAGATCAGCTCATATTTTTATGGTTCTTATTTCTCATTGCGTCCGCTGCTGTACTCGTGCAAGATTTGCACCAGTCAAAGTCAATTAGACATTGTTTTTTCAATTCGGTCTCCTTTTTTAAAAAAATTCTTTCATTTATTTATTTATTTTTTGATTTAAAAGTAATTTTCAGAAATTGCTACAAACCACTATTTTTTTGTATCGCGCTACTCACTACTCTATTTTTTTAAAAAAGTAGTGCGCTACGCTACAAACTACTAAAAATTTAGCTACTACAGTAGTTTTGCTACTTGTAGCGCGCTACTTCCGACCACTGGCCATTTTTTGCAATTTTTAGAATATTCGAGTCAAGAAAGCATTCAACAGCTGACAGGTAGAAAAAAATAAACTTTCAAATATTCAGTAATTTCATTACAGCGAATAGTTAATTCAGGAAATGCTGGAAATTTATCAAACATTCTATTTTTCCTGCCCAGCTCTATTCAATGCGAATATTGGAGGAATATAAAAAATTACGATGCCAACCAAATCAATGATTTGCACCAGCCAGATTGGATCTTAATTCTTTTTTTCTTTCTATCTTTTTTTTCTATTTTTTTTTTTTTTAAATTTAAAAGTCGTTTCCAGAAATCGCTACAATGCTACAAACTACTATTTTTTTGTATCGCGCTACACTACAAACTACTAAAAAATGTAGCTTCTACAGTAGTTTCGCTACTTGTAGCTCGCTACTTCTGACCACTGGTTTCAAGTGTCGTTATGTCACGTGCGAAAACGTGCCCCGTGAACGGGGCAAGTTTTCGCATACCTTATTAATAGACAGGGGCAAGTTTTCGCATGTACTTATATCAATATGATTTAGGAATCAAACAAAATATGTTCAAGGGGGTTATTTATTGATTTTCAGTAAATATACATTTAAAAATCGCATCACCAACTTGGCTACTTAATAACTTTAATGCATGTAGGACTCAAGGGCGGATCCAGCTTGTGGTTAAGGAGGGGGTCATTTTCGGAAGGGGGGGGTCAAAGGCAATTTTTGAGCAAAAATGGGGGTGTTTGACACCCCAAAAAATGCAATTTTATGCTTTATTTGATCGTTTAAGGGAGGAGTCATGACCTCCATGAGCCCCCCCCCCCCCTCTGGATCCGCGCTTGGTAGGACTGCTAACCTTTAGGAACCGGGCGGTACACATGTTGTACCATAAGTCTTGTCTAGTTTAGAGGACGGGTTTGAAATTTTCACTCGAACCCTTTGGAGCCGGGGATTTTTCGAGGTTTCATACGCCTGGTACGACAGTTTATACCTTCTCTTTTCAATGGAAAAGAAATCTGGTTCAACTGTCGTACTACCTGGGTCGAAAGAAAAATTTCTATATGAACAGCCTGGATCCAAAGGGTTAAAAACACTAAGGGCCCTGCTCCACATCAGCGTAAAACGCGACCGAAACCGTAGGCAGAAACCGAAAATCCGGGTACTTTCCATAGGAACGCTATGTAATCCATTTTACGTTTCTGCTTTATTTTTCTGCTTTACGTCAATGTGGAGCATGGCCCTAACCGTCATCGTCTTCTTCTTATCTCTCAAATAAACCGTTGACCCTGAGGAAGTCTGCAACCAGCAGAGGAGACGAGTAAATATCTTCTCTGGAAATTCCGAGACAGTCCAAAATGTGTTTGGGGGAAGCTCGGTGTTGGTGGCATTTGGTACACTGGGGAAAGGTTTTCTCGCCATCTGTGTATTTAAAGGTTCTGATGTGGCTACTGGCCAGACGTGTTAGGCAGGTGTAGTATGTTCTGTCTCCTGAAAATGTGAGAAAGAAGCCTGGATTGATTGAAGAGTACCAGTTGCTGTATGTGGGGCACCAGCCAACCGTCATCGTCACTGACACAATTAATGCATACAATGAACGTAGGGTTTCCTTTTGATGCAAGACTCGTGGGCCCATCTTTTGCAACGAGTGCACTATGTCCATATCTCTTTACCCTTAGATTTACTGTACTGTACACTTCTAAGCAGTAAATGCAAACACAGTCTTCTTCCTCTTCATCACTCGATTCTTCATTTCTTCGGGCGTGTTAGGTTTTCCGATTTGTCTCTTAAATGGACAATTTTTTACGATTTCCTCATCTTTCTTTTCATTCTCATTTTTCATTTGTTTTCTCTACTTAGCTTGTTGCTGCTCTAATCTAAGCTGCTCTTTGACCGGAGTGTCGGTCAAAATGGCCGACTTTCTTTTCTTTTTTGCTTTGCCGGTCTGTTTCCTCGGACCTGCTTTTTTTAACTTTCTACACTAATTTGCCTAAGTCCTGTCGCACAATTCGAACTCTCCCGCTAGACTTTGCATATTTCTTCCTTCTTTTACTTCGCTGACAGCTTCTACCATAGTCTCTATGGTGAACTTCTTCTCTATGGTGTGGCCTCTTTTTAGATTTCTTTTTGTTGTGTCGTACCATGACAAATCTGAAAACCCAACACACAGATCAATATCAAGTCATAATAATCAAGTCATTCTGTGAAAATATCAGTTTAATGATATTTTTATAAACACTTAGGCCTATTTTGTTTTAATATATGCATCTGCCATGAATGATTGAGATTGTAATTTATTTTTTGTCTGTTTTTTGTTCAAAAATATAACTTGTCTAATAAGAAGCTTACCTTTTCATGTGCATTTAACTATTTATGCTTCATTTAAGCCAGTATTATACTGTTTTTTTAGTGCAATACAGCTAACTTTGTAATAATAAACTGTAAAATTGTAGTAATAAGCTAAAATTGCTGTTTTACAGTAATTAACTGTAAAATTAGCACTTTTACCGTTTATTATCGTGTAATTTACAGTTTTAAGCTGGATCGTCTGCTACCAGTATTATACTGTAAAAACAACGATTTATTTTTTGCAGTAGAGTAAGTCGGCAGTTTGCAGCAGTCGAGTAAGCTTAATAGAATAGCCATTTTGCCACGAAAAAATATTCTAATAAGCAGGTTATTCCGGTGTCAGAATAATGCCTTACAATGATTTTGGTACATTGAAAATGTATTATATTAAACGGCAGATCCTTTTAACAGACATTCTAATAAAGCGGTGTCGACTGTACTTCCAATAAACCAAAATAATGTAGAACCAACTATTTATTAATGGGTTACTGCAGTTACAATGTCCATTTCCTGCTTCAGCGATTACTAAGACTCGAACACCAAACACTGATTACCAAAGAACCAACCCAAAAAGCGAAAATAAATAACAGTCCATTTCGAAAAAGAAATAAAGTAATGAAGACAAAGTAAAATATTTCTGATAAAAAATGAACCTATCCCTTAAATGGAAGAACTTTTAGATTGCCCGTTCATTAAAGTCGAAGGATCCCTTCTGCAGCGATTAGAACGTAATACTCGGCAATAGATTTACTAAATGCGGCCTTGCGAAGGCGGAGTACTGTGATTGATTCCGTTCTTAAATAAGTATAAGAAGGGTCATTCAATCTTGGAATACTGAGCGCTTAATTTCCTAGTCCGTTTTGGTTTATTCCTATTTATTCTGTCTTAAGTTTTTTTTTCGCCCACAATGTTTCTCATATGCTGTTTTTTTTTTTTTTTTTTTTTTTTTTTTTTTGTTTTACTTTGCATAAAAATATTTTATTTTATGCTTTGAAAGCATTTGTTTGAATATACTTAAAGACAAAAGAGCAAAATTAAACATCAAGAGACTTCATTTTCTCAGAGGAAAGAATATATTGAAAAATAAATCACATTTTGATTTAAAATGTACTACGTCATGTAACTTTTCGTGCTAGTAGATTTGTATCTTTGTTAAGAAATTCTTTGGAAGTGAAACATTTACAGAAGCACATATTTAACAAATTTAAAAGCTATATTTTAATGTATCATAACCCTATTTTTTAAAGCGAAAAAGATTAACATTTCTTTACTAATTACACGTATATTAAGAAGAAAGCAAAACTTTAGACTAAGAAACTAACAGCACTAAGATTTATACTTTGGCTCAAAAAAAAGTATAAATGTAGAATTCAGATTCTGAATGTGTTCATAATTTTTGATTTTAAGAAATATGAAGAAAAATATTAATAAAAATTAAAACAGTATCTATCTTAGGTTTAACATTGAAGCAAGTCAGAGAAAATTTGACTGCATCAAAATCAAAAGACTCAAAAAAAAAAAAAAAAAAAACCGTGTAGACAGCGTTTATCGCCGTCATAAACAATGTTAGAAAATTTCGAAAACAATTTTAAAGGGAATAAATGTCTTTCAGTACATTTTAGAAGATGGACCTCATGAAAATTTAGTAAACCTCCCGCGCATTTTTTTTTATTTTTTATAATGGTTTACAAGAATTTAACTTGTTAAATAATTCGAGATGAATTTCTTATTTCTAATAAATTCTGATGTTATAGGGATGATGTAGTTGATGTGAAGGTAAAATAGAAAAAATAAAATGTGTTAACTCAGCAAATAAACTAGGCAAAAACGCGCACCTTCAATTTGAATCATTTCTTCACATTCAAATTAGTGCAAAAAGCAAGCCGACTATGTCCAACCCCAAAGGCACGATAAGGAATCAATTGGGAGGAATGGCTATTTATGGAGGCAATATTTATTACACGTATAAGAATCATCCACAGTGCAAAATTCTATTTGCTTCATGGACTGCCCCATGCGAAAAAAAAAAAATATGGCTACACTAAAAAATGAATGTTATTTTTAGAGTATAATTCAGCTAATTTTATAGTAATAAACTAAAAATTACTAATTTTACAGTAATAAACTAAAATTGCTAATTTTACTGTTTATTATCGTGCATTTTAGTTTTAAACTGGAATCTCTACTGCCAGTATTATACAGTATAACAGAATTATACTGTTGTTTTTACAGTATAATACAGCTAAATTTTACTGCAATAAACTGTAAAATTTCTAAATGTACTGTAAGAAACTGTAAACTTGCTAGTTTTACAGTTTGTTACTGTGCATTTTGCAGTTTTAAATTTGAATCTCGGCTGCCAGAATTATACTGTAAAAACAGCAGTGCATTTTTTGCAGTGTACGTTACTGGTTATCGTACATTGCATTCCTTTGGTTACAAGTTTCGCACTAAGTAAAGAAGGTATAAGGGTGCCGCGAAAGATGAAAAGGTCTCCAAAATTGGAGTTTGGCCAAAAAAAGAGAAGCGTATCTCACAAAAGAAAGCTATGTATCTGGGAAAAAGAGATCTTGATAATATGATAAATTGATAATCTACGTATATTTCGCCCGAAGCGAAAAACACAACGCTGTTTTCTTCCATCTATCATCTGAAGCTGACGCTTTTCCAACGTAAACGCAGACATCGTCGTGTCTAATCAGGATAATTTTTCAACGCTCATACGCGAGGCGAATTTATATTGAAAAGATTAATGCAAAAACGCAATATTTATCTTTTTGATTTGGCTTATATCAGTCCCATTAAATTATTTTGTTAAAAATGATTTTCGTTTTTGATACATGAAATTGTGTTTGGTTTTTAAAATGTGCGCAGACTTATTGCTGAAGGATTTTCTTCTTTCATTGCCTCCACATCGTGGATTTTTTTCTAACCTAACTTTTAAAACAGAAAAACTACAAACTTTCCGTTGCATTTGAGTGTGTTTATAAATGGAGTCAGGATTTAACGCAAATCTATTTGTGCATCTGCTGTTGCATGTTTAAGTTTTTTTACAGAAATATACAGTCGAACCTGTTTATCTCGAACCTGCTTATCTCGAAAACCTCTCTATGTCGAAATTTTTCAATTTCCCTGCTTTTACAGCATAAATTTAATGTTTTTTCTCATGTTTATCTCGAATGATTTTTCCCGAAAACCTCTATATCTCGAATTTTGACGACTCTCATTTTTGAATTTCATCTCCAGCCACCTTTATCAATGGTATAACTTGGAGACAAAAATCATCTTCTGCACAATCATTCAAAGACTATGTTCGTACTTAAAGGTATGCATTAACTTGCTACAGATATAGTCATCACAATTAGTAAAACGTGGACTCACAACATGTCGTACAGTAAAATATTCAACAATATCAATGCAAAACAAGCTATTAAGTATTTGACTTTGTTCCAATTGCTTATTTTTGTAAATTTTATCACAACCTCTGTATCTCGAAACCTCCGTATCTCGAATTTTTCTTCTGTCCCGTGAAATTCGAGATAGACAGGTTTGACTGTATATAAATGCATAAGAAAAGCAATATTTTAAAATAAATGCATGATGCTGCCTTCGTTACTTGCTTAAAGACTTTTTTTTTCTTTTAAACTGGAAAGAAGTTTTTTTTTAAGATAAAAGAATGTTTTCATATTTAAAACAAATGTTTTATTATTTAATATCATTAATGTCATATTAAATGGTAAAAAACTATACCCGGTAAAATAAAACAATACATTAATTACTTGCAGTAGAAATAATTAATGCGCATACCACTTTTTGTGTAAACAAGTGTTTTATTATGAATGAAACGTCTTAGTATCAAAACAAAAAAGATAGAGGAGCTATTTTCCTATTCAGATGTGAAAATTTTCATGGCCTGAAAAATTAACATAAAATATATATATTTTTTTAATTTTTAGTGAATATTTTAGGTATTGAGTATGATTATTTAGATTAGGTATGATAATTTAGTTCGTACAATCCGAGTTCTACTTATAAAAAATATGTCACAATTGAAGCAAGAAAAAAAATCGCAACATTGCAAAAAAAAAGAAAAATATTTATTTTTAACGACATCAAAACCTGAGAACAATTTCTATTTTATTCTCTTTTATTCTTGTTTAAAGCCTTGAAACGTTAAATCTTAACATCTATTTTCAGTACGAAATAAAATTTTAAAGTAATGTTTTTAAAAATGCATAGTCTGCTTGACAACCGAAAATATTCTATTTGGTTTCTATTTATTTATTTATTTAATATACACAGTTAGTGTTAACTAGATTGCACATTATGTATAACACATTTTACATTCTCGAAAATTAAATTAAAGATTCATCTTATTTACAAAATTTAAAAAAAAGATTTGTATTTACAACAAAAATTAAAACTTTATAAAGGCATGCCGAAAACGGTTAAATAATACGGGAAATCAATTAAGTGTAATAAAGTTTTAAGTGTTAAAAAATTAGGGTTGAAATATGCGCTTTTTTCTTTTGTCTTGCAAAAAGCAAAAGGGATGAAAGATTTCTAATGTCATCAAATATACTCATTGTGTAATAGGTTCATCCCTGCAGCCATGAAAAACATAATAAAAAATATAGAAAATGTAGAATAATAGCTATTTTTCAGAAAAAAAACTGAATCTGTTCGGAAACATAAATTCTAAAAACAGCGTACCTAGAGGCAACATTTGCAAATATCTTCTGTTGATAAAATTATGTCACAAGTTAAGTCCGAGTAACAAAGAAAAGATAAAGCAGAATACATAAAAGATAATGGAAGTTGATGTTATCATTCACATATTTTGTGGAATATCAATGTTGCTTTTGTCAATTATTATTGAAAACCCAATATTTATGTCATTTGCATTTTGTTTTCATAGCTTGAACCTTTGAATACTTTCTTTTTCTTATTTTCTGGAGATTTTTAAAAGATTTTAAGACCTTTTCAGATTTTGTTTTTACTCCATTTTGTGCGTTAAAAAGCAAAACTCTTTTCATTAAGTTATGCAATAAAATGTATCTTATGTATTACCAGAAAAAGCGGTAGTTTACACAGTTTAAAATATATTAACCGCAAGTATTACGAAAATTGACACTACGTTCAGGAGAAAGGAATAAAATAATCTTCTGTTCATAAAAATTGTTCATCTCAGTCAGGCATTGATTTATTCAAAAGTATCAAATTGTTTTTAATTATTCAATGCAGTGTGACCTCTTGTTTGGCTAATGAAATAAATGTTTGGTTTTTTTTAATAATGATGAATACAACGATAATCATTCAGGTATCAATATACCCATCGCTTTTTTTATTTAAAAATATCGTATACTATTTATTACAAATCAACTAAAATACACCATTATTCCTCTCTACTACAGGTTTATGCAATGAAGATTTTTTGCAAATGCTTTTATGCAATGAACTTTTGGGGGACGGTTGTAAGTTGATTTTGATATTATTCTGTGTCTTGAGCTGAAACAGGAGAAAATAGTAGTAGGGTAAGTGCTCCAGTAGTCAGCCAGTCTCCAGTAGTCGGCCACAATGACATAAAACTCTTCATAAATAGTGCATTTTTAATTCAAAATCAGATATGGCGCATTCACACATTCATGTACCTATCCTCAATCATCAACCAGTGGCAGTTAAGTTTTGGGTACTTTTTTTGAATGAGTAATGAGTCATTTCATTTTGAATGGTGTGCCCGTTATCCAAAATTGCGATTCTGCTTGTTTTTCAGCTAAGATGATTCTGTGGCCGACTACTGGAGCATTTACTAGTGTTGACAACAGCTTGTATTTTAACATATTTTTTTTTAATTTCTGAAACAAGTAGGTGATTCGCTATCAGAAAGGTTCATTCTAAAGTTTTACCTAATTTTTGTTGCTGTATTGATAGCTGAAAGTTCTAGGTTAGCCAAGATCCACAAAAGATCTCTTAAATGGCCGACTACTGGAGCACTTACCCTATATTGTAATCATAATTGGACAAAAATTTATGTTAGAAATTTTCGACACTGTTTGAAAGTTATAAAAATTATTTAAAACGACTAGTTGTTTTAACGTTAAAAAAAGAAGAATAAAGGGTATATGTACATTTTTATTCAGCATTAATACTTATAATGCTACGCAAAGAAATAAAAATATGAGAAAACTATAAATATTCTAAAATGTGAGTCACAGATTTTTTTATTTTAAGTATCATAACTCAAAAATTATTCGCACAAGCTGCTATCACTCTTTGAAAAAAGTATTTTATTTTGGGAAAAGAAATATGGCTCTTCAATTTTCTTGGAACATTAACTTTAGCCCTGATTTCTTTTTATTTTTTCCCTTTTTACATGCACCATTTGCTTGTGTTTTGCGTTTGAGCCTGATTTTTATTTTTACTCCCTTCGAATTCCCAAACATAAATTACTGTTTGAGAAACTTCATTTATATTTAAAAGAGCAGCTAAATGGGAAACAGTGAATACTATGTAGGTACATAAACAATTTAGCGAGTGGAAGAATATTTTAAAACTCTTATTTAAAAAAGTTTAGAGGAAAAAAATAATTAATTTGCTTTTACAGGAGCACTGCGGTTAATGTATTAAAATTTTTTTATTTTTTTTTTTTTTGAAATTTTAGAGATTCGTTTTTTGAAACTCTTGGTAAATATCTATCTCCCCAAAAACAACAGTGTTGTAAAAAAATCCCCCGCCAAGAAAATCTTAAATACTCAGCCTTAAAAAGTTATGATATCGAGTTTTCCCGCCAAGTTTGTGCCAAACTACAACTAACCTGTATGGATAGTTCTTTTAAATTGTTTTCAGTTTTGCCAGGCGGGAAGCTTTGTCTTGTGAGGTGGTTGCTTAATGAGTAAAAACTTCCCACCTGGCAGGACTGAAAACAATTTAAAAGAACTATACATACATGTTAGTTGTAGTTTGGCACATACTTGGCGGGAAAACTCGATATCATAATTTTTTAAGGCTGAGTATTTAAGATTTTCTTGGCGGGGGATTTTTTACAACACTTGTTTTTGGAGAGATATCACATGTTTTTGCATTAATATTATTTCTTTGCCTGTTTTTTTTTCTCTTCAAAATTTACTTTGCATGTTTTTTTCCCTTCAACATTTTTCTTGGCGGTCCGACATATGTGGTTTTCTTGGCGGCATGCATTTGGTGCAAAAGTTAAAGGATCTTCTTCAGTCTAGGATAAATTTGAAATAAATCCCAATGTACCACATGAACCGACGCAAAACAAAGCTAATTGTTAACAATACTACGATTAAATTAAAAGTTTAAAGAAAAAAACCTCAACCCTTACTGCCGATCTCATATTAAAATGAACTAAATTGAAGATCCCTTGTAAAAGCCGTATGCAATAAAATCAATAACAAATATTTTATTTGTTAACAAATAGAAACTGGCAACAGATGAAATTATAAATCATGGAGTTTTCTTTCCTCGTCTCCCAACAATGACAACATAAATTCTCAGATGTTGAACAGAGCTAGTAGATAGAAATCGGACCAATTTTAAGCATTAATAACTTCGGCCTGAGATGACCCCGGGGGGTCAATTTTGGTATACGTCCTCAATGTCTCATCGAGAATATTCATACCAAAAATCAACACTAAAGACCCCCGGGGAGAAAAGATACGGAAAATAAAAACGAGGGGGGACGGGGTAGGGGGTCGAAAAACCCTTTATGCCGAGCTTTGGGACAAAATAAATGTGGGTGCAAAATGAGAGCTCAATCCGAGTTACCGTTTAGTCTGGACCCCTATCAAACAATTTTTAAAAAGTGCGAAAAATAGCGATTTTTAAACATTTATCACCCCTCCCCCTGAGGGTCCTGGATGTTTTGCTTCAGTATGTGCCGTCTTCGGCCGCTGGAGATTGAGTATACCAAAAAAGAACTCTAGGGATCTTTACGGGGCTGAGATACAGAGGGGTGAAAACCCCGGTTTGGTTACTCGCGTAATCAGTCCTTAGTCGCTCTTTTACATTTTTCTTGGCGACGGAAATTTCTTGGCGGTTTGTATTTAGTTTTCTTGGCGGGGCGGGACGCTCCCGCGTCCCGTGATGAATCAAACTTCCAACGTCGAGCTTGACTTCTTATAAGAGAAGTTCTCTATTTAAGGAATACAGTTCTGTGCTTTGAATTTCAACTGAGAAATGTTTTCCTGCAGTTGTGTTCATTGCGATAAGGAAATACCATATCTGAAATTTCCTAATAAAACACTCATTTATGAGTGAAAATATGTATTTGATTTTTACACTAGCAACACAAATATGTTTTTTTAATCCGCAAAATTCCAAACAAAAGTTTCCAATCAACAATGAATAAATCCAGGTAATTCTCCAGGGATTACAAAATGATATTGTCTGGGGGCAAGGTACCGCCGTCAAGTCGACTCAAACAAAAGCAACCCCATACCATAACTTTTCTCGAAGCAACTAAAGAACCTTTCGATCGATTTTACCCAAACCCTGTTTCTTCGATTTGGGTAAAAATAAAAGCCTAAAGTTTTTAGTGACTTAGAAGACATACGACGGCTAGCTATGCTTGCAAATTTCGCTGCATTTATAATAATAGCTCATGAATTATTGAGAGCTAAAATTATTGAATTTAATCACAAACAGACTCAAAAGTCCTCCAGTGATAAAATTCAAGAACTACTAACAGTCACTCAAGCTGCTTAGTGCTTTCAATTCAGTTAGTATTTAGCTTGTAATGGAAGGAACCATTTAAAAATCCCAATATTTCACTCACGTGACATTGTTTTACGGCCACTTTCCTTTATTGTTAATTAGTTATCCAGCAGGTGGCACTCTTGATATTAAAAATAAATCATTCACTATATACGCCCGCCATCGTCTGTTCGGACATGAAGCGCCTTGCGGTCCAGTACAGTATTGAAGTTGCTCTAGAGGGCGTAAGGTATCGCAAGTGATCACTGGTGCGAATGTCAGAAAGGAAGGGGCAGCTTCATAGGGGTGGTGTAACAAAGCACACAAGGAGGTGAATTGTCCAAGTTAACTTTATACAAATGAGTCTGAAGACAGTCGTGTGCATTAATAGTTTTAAAAGGAAGGTGGGAAAGACGAGAGCGCTGTACTGTAGCAAGCAAACTGTCACTGTGTTTTTTCTTTCAGAAAGCGTCGTAAGCCCTACGGCGGTAAGAATGGCTACAAAAATGTTATTTAGCATTAATTTGCTTCTTCTGAACTGCAAAATATAACATTATTCAACGTTTTACCACAAAGCAAACACTCTAAGAATGTTAGAAAATATAAACTTCCTAATCCCTTGCATCAAACATCTTCAAAACTTTGCCATAAAATCCTGAGAGAATGAGAGTTGTTTCTTCCTGTAAACCTCCCTTAACCTATTTATACTCAGTAGCCTAAAAAGACTCTTGTTAGTTACTGCATACAAAAACCTGTAATGGGTATATCCTTTTACTAAAGCTGTTTTTGAGGAGTTAAATAGTCCTTCTTCTTGAGAAAACCAGTTGGAGCCCCTAATTGGACATCAGAGCTCATTCATTTTCAGCTATTTTCAGACAAATCAGTCAAGCAACGATCCAGCATGGGTAGCCGCAGAAAGTAAGTGCTTTTTGCGAGCTTATTTTTCAAAAAATCAAACTGATTTAAAATTATTTGCTTAAAATGGATCACAGATGCCTTCTATAATGTTACTTTGCAAAAGTAAAGTCAAGTAAGGTCGTATGTTGCTCACATATCTGCAAAATATCCCATAAGCAGGACGTTAAATAGCTTAATTAATATGGCAACGGCGAACTATTTTAAGCCTAAAATGTATGTAAACCAATCCAAGTAAGAGTTCTTAGCAGATAAAAATTGAAAAAAAAATTGTTTAAAACCTCTGGCATAAATGTGTTAACCCTAATTTTAGCTCTTCTCTGCTCTGTCGGTAAAAAAACTGTTTTACCGTACTTTTCCAACAACTTTCCGCACTACAACTTTTTGCGCATCACACAACACGTTTTTCGCTAAACTTTTAACTCCGCAACTTTTTTTCTTGTTGCCGCAGATAATCAATTTTGGAAGCCTGTCACGTAGATAACATCAAAGGCAGTGCGGGATTTAATAGGTGGATTAGCTGTGCATAGAAAAAAGTTGAAGCGATTTTCGCGCAACACGTTGGTAGAACTCTCCAATTGGAAACATTAAAACTAACATTGAAAAGTTGCTTGTTGCGCGAAAAGCTACCCCTTGTGCTACGGATTTTAGATTTCTCACATACCAATGGTAATAAAACTTTCATAACCCGTACCAAGTGCTGCACTAGTTGTAATTCTCCCGACCAAATTCCCGGTTGTTTCGAATTCTCTAACAAAATCTTTACTCTAACTCATTGCTTGTTATTGACGTTATTACAGCTCATTCATACATCAGAGATTTAATCTAGAATAGTTGACACAGAAGATTCACAAAAGCAGCAATAAGGAAGACTTAAATGATCAGTATTTTTTCAAGATTTTAAACCCTTGATAAAAACACGAAACATTTTAGCATTGAATGCATCTGTGCCCATGATTAAAAATAAAAAATATCGGTATAACGCAAGCTTCTTATATTTTTCATATAGCAGCCAATAAAGCAGCAGATCATCTCCATATAACACAGAAGTGTTGACATCTATATATTAAAACTGCCACTGAGGGAATACTCGAAGAAAATCATAGAATATCTTTATAATATAACCGTATGCTGCCAGAATTCAAACCATAAATATCGAAATCTTTCGCTTCACCTCTTTTACGAAGAAGCATAGCTCAAAAGTGTGTCTCCTATGTTTCCTTTTTTCTCTTTTCTTAGAAAAAAAATGTCACAAGAAAAAAAAGCAGTAGATGATTCTTGAATTTTTTTGGAACATTAACTTCCTGGGTGATTTGTTTCCTCAGAATCTCCTGCCCCATTTTTTCGCATCATTTCACTTTGTTTTTGCGTCAATACCAGCGATTTACCGTCTAAGTCGTGTCGTTTGTCATGTTGTCTTACATAAATATCATCTAAATGTATTTTGGATTTTTCAGTGTAACTTTTAAACTACCAGAACAGATTTTAGGAGAAAAAGTAACGTAAAACCCACTCTAACTAGAAGAAGGAATGCAAATAGACCTTTATTTTTTCCACAAAATGATCCAAGTTACCTTTTTATTTCAATATAATATACTGCAAAAATTAATATTTTTTCAGTATAATACAGCTAATTTTGTAATAATAAACTAAAATTGATAACTTTACAGTAATAGACAAAACATTTCTAATTTTACAGTTTATTACTGGGCATTTTACAATTACAGTTTAAAAAAACTAACTTCTGCTGCCAGTATTATACTGTCGTTTTATTATAATTTTATGGTTATAAACTGTAAAAATTGCTAATTTTACTGTTTATTATTGTGCATTTCCCAGTTTTAAGCTGGAATATCTGCTTCCAGAATTATCTTGTAAAAACAAGTATATTTTTTGCAGTGCAGTTATGAGATAGTGTAATAATATCCAAATAAATAGATAATTTCTCCAATAAATTATACAAATGCCTTTGTGCTATTGATGTAGAGAAAATTACAACGTTAATGAGGCACAAATAAGCAGGGATACTGCAGACACGTGTTTCCGCGTTACAAGGAACGCCTTTTCAATGCAAAAAAAAATGAGCTTATGGATGCACAGACATCCGACAAAAGCCTCTGTCGGATGTCTGTGCATCCATAAGCTGAAAAAATTTTTTCGTTGAAAAAGAGGTTCCTTGTAACGCCGAAACACGTGTCTGCAGTATCCTTGCTTATTTGTGCCTCCTTAACGTTGTAATTTTCGCTACAATTTATCGAATGTTTTTATTAATCGTCCTACTATTAATTATACCCAACAAGGGAGTAATTAATTTAAAAGGTAAATAAAAATGTATCCCTTAGCATGTTTATAAATCTTTTTTGTTGAAATGTATTCAACTGATTTTTGAAGCTTAATATGCTTTTAGTCTTGATGCTTTGTAGGTTTACGAAACTGAACTAATACTTAGCTTTTTTATTGTATGGTTCTGAGTACTTTTGGTATTCTAAATTATCTATATCACAGTTGCATTATATATTTTAAACAGGTACATGCCTGTTCATTAATTAAACACATGTACACCATTCCGTTTTTTATTATCATAATAAATATGTTGTTTCTTTTCCAAAAATTAAACGAAATATAGTTTTAAGAAGCGTTTTTATGGATCAAATCTAATCAAAGAAATACAGTTTAGTAGAGTCGCGTATCCCCGGCTGCCGAAAACCCCGAGTGAATCCAGGAAACAAGCCCTTGCCTAGGCAAGACGTAAAAACCCAACCCAAAAAAGAAAAAAAACTGTTATGAGGGCCAAAAAAATACGCAATTTTCAACCTCAGCGAATTTTTGACCCGTATTTAGACTTTTTTTTCGATTTAATAGTATTGAAAACAACTGTCAATATGATTACAAAAAGCAATAATATTTGGCACAGTGACCGTAAAAGTAATAATGACAATTATTAACCATAATAATTTAAGGCTTCTATCTCTAATAATAATTGTATCTAATGCTCGATGCTCGGTAGGTGTTACTTACTGAGGCATTATATTTTCTGACCTCAACACTAGAGATACACTAAAAAACAAATTAGCCAATAACCAATTACCGATTAATCAGCTGTTAATAATCGGTCGGTCATTCGGCCGAGAAGATTAATGATTATGATGATTATTTTTTAATACTACCAATTTCTGTATCACTGTTTATTTTTTCTTCCTTTCTTTCTTTCTTCTACAATTTCTATTTTTAGAAATAGCTGCTAATTTGTTCCTGGGGAAGATTTATTTCTCTCCATTTTACAATTTTTTTCAAAATAATTTCAAAATTTCATCCAATTTTTGAACCAATTTTCATATTATTTTTAAAAAATTACATTAACACATAACATAAAGAATATATTGTTGATTATATTAACTGGACATAATTGAAAAAAAATACGGGTAGGATGTGATGAACACTCTAATTTAAGAGTATTTTTAATTTTTATTTTATTAGTAGCCATTTAATTTAGGACTTTTATTCTCTGCGAAACTTAGAGATTACCTTAAATCACTATGCTAAGGATAAAAATATCGACACATGAAAAATATGTAACAATATCTAAATGTTATATTTATTTAAAATATAAAACGTAATTCATTTTTTAAAAATTACGTCAATTGTAAGATTTTTTTTTTATTTATTTCAACCCAGTTTTTTGCTGAAGGTATACTTTGAAAGACATGTAACAAATATTTTTTCCACCGATTAATTGGCAAAATTTGGCTAATTATGACAGATTAATTAGTACTGCCGATTACTCGATGCATCTCTACTCAATACTAAAACCGTTCTTCCGAAAGAACACACCCATTCCAAGAAAAAAACACGCTATTTAAATGTTCTAATAAATTTATTTTTGTAGAAATTTTGCGAGTCACATAAATTTGGGCAGTTAGCACACTGTAGAGGCTATCCTGAGCGAAAATTCCCACTAGTGCTGCTCTCATCCTTTCTTTCACGCTCTGTGGGACTTGTGTGGGCTCATCCTTCAAAACTAAGCTGTTAAATCTCTCTGGAAAGCTTTCGTCAATCACAATATATAGCCCTGCTTCTTTGATTTTTCCCAGAAGTAACACATTAGATTTTTCTGTTTTTTGTTTTTTATTGCTATCCATTTCCAGTTGAACAACAACGCTAGTTTCACAAAATGAAAAAAACAAAAACCGCATTTCATACATTTTGAATGTTACTCTAGGGTCATTCCATAGAAATGTCAACCTCAGCAGAAGAAAAAAAATACCGAAGTAAAAATAGTATAAAAAATAAATTAATTAATTAAAATCATACAACATAAGAAGTTTTAAAAAATTGAAAAAGTATTGTAATTATCAGTGAGATTAGCCATGACAATATAGAATATAAAAATAGTTTGTAGTGTGTTTACTGCTTGTTATTTGATTGTTACGTTAGTCACTTTACGTTAGTCACGTTACGATAGTCACATTCCATCTTGAGTAAAAGTGACACTTAAGACTAAACAGAAATTCAATTTTTAACACTTGCTTAACTTTGAGAAATTTCTGCCCCACGACATGAGCATTCATTTTAAGGGTTGCAAAAATGTTACGTTAGTTACGCTGCCCTTTTGGTTGAAAAAATATCTACTGTCAGTAATTTTGTTTTAAATTCTTAGCAGAAATGATACATAGATACCATGTACATTATGAATCCACCAGCATGACTAAAAAATATTGTTTATCCTTTAAGTAAAAAGTTACAAAACCAGCTCTGGATGTTCCATTAGTCACTATGGAATGACCCTCTACTTATATAACCATGGCTTGGTAATTTTAAATACCTTGTTTCATAGAAGTTAGGATAGTTTTTGTTTTGGTTAACAATAAATATTAGATTTTACTCCTAAAATAACTGAAAAATGGAAACAAAAGTGGCTGGGGTCGTTTTCGACCCCAATAAACAAAAAAAAATTTTGTTGGGGTGTTAAATTTTTAGTTCAAATTTCTGCATTTATTGATTGTCGCTGCACCTTTAATTTTTTTCGGGGGAATAGTAAAGGGAATAATCGTAAAAATTAATTTTATGTTTTAGTTTTTACGGGAGGTAAAAGTGAAATACAAAATAATAATAATCCTATACTATAATACGAGAGATGTTTGCCAAGTCGAAAATCGCCCCAGAATTAATAAACTCCGGTAAACTTGGGGGTCTGGGGTTTTTGGCCACGGGGAATCGATTGGAGTCAGTTTTGAAGCGCTACGGTCGAACAGTTCGGAGTTACAGATAGGATTCATTAAAAATTTGAGAAGATTTCTTACTACGCCATTTTCTTTATGATTACTCTTATTGTTGCTGTTTCTTAGCAACAACGTTTCAACAATGGATTTCATATTTAATCACATCAGCGTAAATTTATATGTTTATGGTATTTGGCAAACAATTTTTGGCAACACGTTAGAATTGTTATTGTTTTTAAAATTTAAAAGAGATCGATAAAAATAAAGTTAAAATTTGGTATAGGCCGCGGTAGAGCCGCTATATAGACAGGCCGACGCATCAAGCTTAAGTTTCACCACTTTGGATCCAACTCATTAACTTTCACTTTCATTTTTCATTGTTGAGGAATTAGGGTTACCAGAGCAAAATTTCGGGAGATTGCCAAGCTTTTTTAATTTACGTAAAAAGTTACCAAAAATCGATAACTGGCCAGAAAAGACAATTCTCACACACGCGCTAGATCCTGAGTGGTAATCTTGATGCGTCGGCTCGTTTATATAGGGGTCTGAGGCCGCGGTTGTCCAATCGGTTAGTCGTCGGACTCGTAACCGGATGGTCTCGGGTCGATCATTTAGCCGCCGATCGAAGATCCACCGTCTTCATTAATGGTGGCTGGGGGGCGTTAAAAATGTTCGTGGTCACAAAATCCTCCAAATGAAACGAAACCTCTGGGGGTGCTGGTCCAAGGGTTTGCTCGGCCCTTGGGCCAGGTTTAAAAATGAGCAGAGCGTTCTTCAGGGCACCATCCCGGTTAAAAAGCGAGTTGTGGTATGAACGGGGGGGGGGGAACCTGGAGTGTGAAGTGAAGTGAAAGTCAAAACCAACTGGAACCAAATGCGTACTGGAGAGCAGGGACTCTGCTTCCATTCTCATCAACCCCTCCAGCGCCTTAGGCGCCAATGAAATGAAATTAGGTGTGATTTTACGGTGAGCATAGATTAAATAGGGTTGTGTTTTTTAAAATAAGTTACGGCTGTTTTGAATGCGTAATTGCAACCAAAGGCTCAAAAATGCTTTTCAAGTTTATCTTAATAAGTACTTCGCACTTTAGAAAAAAACGCGAGTTTACAAACCTCTTTTTTTTAACCGAGCGGGCTCGGCCCCCTGGTACACGTTAGGGGTAATACGAGGAATGGTTGCCAAGTCGAAAATCGCCCCAGAATTAATTAACTCCGGTAAACTTGGGGGTCTGGGGTTTTTGGCCACGAGGAATCACGAGGTTTGGTTTTTCTAAATAAATTTGTCAATATTGAACTTCATCACACTTCAATCTTTACACTGCTCACTTTGTACCATTTCTTTAATTGTATAGTTTTTTTTATTATCAGTTACATTTTATTTCCTATGACTTTTCAAACTTAATCTTTGTTTTGAATAGTGCCCTTTCCAAACTCTAACTTTGTTTAGAATAGTTTACAATGGTGCACTTTAACCGGTTATCTTTTCACCAATGGTTTCACAAATTTTCTTATGGCATGTATTGTTTTGATAAATCACAATTGAAAATTTAAATCTTCGAGTTAGCTTCGATACCTGTTTTTCTCGAGCGGAGCTAGGTCACCCGCTGGTAATAATAATAATAATACTAATAATAATAATAATAAATACAGTAATAATAATAATAATGAGAATAAGAATAACAATAATAACAAGAATAACAATAATAATAATAATAATAATAATAATAATAATAATAATAATAATAATAATAATAATAATAAATAATTATTAGACTAATAATATCAGAATATATACTAAAATAACTCTGCTAAACAGTTATAAGAATTTAGTCCATTTTTATTGACTATAAACGGGCTTTAGGCATTCATATAGATATATGGTATATATACCTTTTGTTACCTACTTTGATAAATATCCTTAATGCATTTCGACCAAGTTAAAATCCTTCTTTAAAAAAACGTACAAAGCTTTTAGTTATAGCCTAAATGGATTTCCCAGATTACATTTCAGCCAGATTGAAACACATACGAAAATTAATTTAAAATTGTATGTTTTTCTCGCTTATATAGTATTGCCGTTAGGTATTTATAGGGATTTTGAGCTGCAATTGTACTTCAGCTCTTATTCCTACAACATTCTTGAGCACTGAGAATGCTTTCCTTGTACTTTAAACATATTAGCATCCATAAATTGGATCCAAAGTTAAAATTTTAGCTCTTCATAAAGAATTAAAATATGTTACAAAGTTCACGGAACAGAACGCAATTTCCAACTATTTACAAGAGCTACAATAAGAGCCTTTGAGGCATCTTTAATCCCATTTAACTATTGGTTTTCTGTACAAAACCCACTTTTTCGAATCAGGTTCTAAGCATCGGCTAAGATTGCTAATAAGCTTTCTGTGCTGAAGTAGGGCACACACACCTAAGGTTCGAAAGAGTCTGTAGAGTCGAGTTCGCTGTCCCTCGTTGCTATGGTAATAAAGAACCTTCAATAAGGGGATTAAATCTGTGCCATTTGATCACATAATGGCATTAGACGCAAGAAGTTTAAAGTGAATTAGCACCCTAGTTACGCTGTTGTACGAAAAGCAAAATCGGAACTCTTGAAACACGGCCTAAAATTAATATCTTTGAATTCTTCGAAATATATATATTTATATACAAGAGAGAGAAATTGTGTTTGTTAAAATTATTTAAAACTGTTCAATAGCATATTCAAAACGGAAAAACAATATTTTTATTACTTTTTAAAACCATACACTGCAAAAAATAAACCGTTGATTTTACAGTATAATACTGGCAGCAGAGGTTCCAGTTTAAAACGGTAAAAACTCAGTAATAAACTGTAAACCTAGCAATTTTACAGTTTATTACCATAAAACTAGTTCTATTATACTGTATAAAAACAACAGTAATACTGGCAGCAGACGTTCCAGTTTAAAACTAAAACGCACAGTAATAAACTGCAAAACTAGTAATTTTACAGTTTATAACATTAAAGCAGCAATTTTACAGTTCAGTAGTGTAAAATTAACAATTTTGGCAGTGTGTTGCTGTAAAATTAGCTGTATATACTAGACAGCAACTTAACTTGACACTGAACTTCACTACTGGCGGAGCCAATAAGAGCTCACTAGCAGTTAGCGAACTCCTCTAATTCGCCAAGCAGGCTGTGACGTTTTATCTAGCTCATTTTTCATAGGCTAACGTCACGCTGACGTCACGATGTTTTTGTCAAGAAACCTTGCAGTGTAGTAGAGTACTGTAAAAACAACATTCATTTTTTACAGTGTGATTGCCAGTATATAATCAGACATTTCACATAGGTTTTTGGGAAAATATTGAGTTATCACATTTGTTACCTATTTTACAAAATATTTTTTACAATTTTGACCCTTTAAAGGACAGTTACTTCGTTTAAAGTCACCATTATGTTCTGTTTTTGCTTTTATTTTATTCATTTATTTATTTTTTATTTATTATTATTATTTTTTTTGAAAGACTCAATTAACTGGGACACAATAGCCACAGCACTTTTGCCGAAGAAGACAGAAAATTGGTGACCACAAATGAAGCTCTTGTGCCCCAAAGGGATTGCGAATTACAGTGAACTCTCACTTGTACGCCGGCACAAGGGACCAACAGAAAAAGGCGCATAAGTGAGAGAGACGTATAAGTGAACAAGCCTATTTAATGGACTAGAACGCAACATAGGTTCTGATGAGAGAATGAATAAGAATGTTTCAATAGAAAAGGGACATATTACTACGGTTTGGCAATTACTGTAACGTAAGTACAATGATAAAGAGAAAACAAAAATTGTAGCATACCTAATTACAAATTGTTCCCTTTAAAACGATGCATAATAGATAATTGTCCCTCTCCGAACTCTAGTTCTTGCGGAAAAATACCTTCCGTGAGCAATAAAGGCGAAAGATTAACGAGGAATGTGAAGAAAAATGCTTATTTTTTAAGGAAATTAAATTATTTTTTTTACATTTTAGGGAAAATTCGGTGTATAAATGAAATACTTATCTTCAGAGCGACTCATAAATGAATAATAGTATCATTATTTTGCTATGGAATGTGCTGGGACCATTTAAAATCGTTGTATAAGAGAAAAAAAGAGCAAAAATGAGGCGGCGTATAAGTGAGAGCTCACTGTACTAATGTTAAATCATAACAAGCAAGACATTTCAAAGAAAAGGAAATAAAAACGCCTGGAAAGAATGTGTCATATAAGGACATTGAAAGTGCTTGAACACTCTTTTACAGTAATCGTAAAGTTCTTTCCCATTTTTATTTTACAATCGTTCATCACTTTTTACCTATTTCTTCGGAAACAAATGATGTCGGAAATAAATTGAAGGTTTCGCAAGCCACACCCTTTGGTACCTTGCCGGAGACACACGAGGGTCATTCATCATTAAAAGAACTTCTTTAGACATAAGAATGAAATTCTAAAGAAGCCAGTAGCAATAACTATTTTCTTATTTTATTTTCACCTGACAAACCGCGTCATGTGCACAATATTTTTTTTATTCTTACACTGCAAAAAATGAACTGTTGTTTTTAAAGTATAAAACATCCAGCCAAGGTTCCAATTTTAAACTGTAAAATGCACAGTAATAAACTATAAAACTAGCAATTTTGCAGTTCTTAATATAATGTTAGCAGTTTTAATGCCGTAAAATTTACCTGTATTATACTCTAAAAAGAATAGTATAATACTGATAGCAGAGATTCCAGTTTAAAACTGTAAAATTCACGGTAAATAACTGCTAAATTAGCAATTTTGCAATTTATTACTGTAAAATTAGCATTTTTACAGTTTAGTACTGTAAAAGTAGCACTTTTACGGTTTATTACTGCAAAATTCTTCAATTTTTAGTTTATTACCATAAAATTAACTATTTTACTATAAAAACAACATTCATTTTTACGGTGTAGTCATATATCTGAATGAAAAAATATGATAATTTAAAGAAAATGCTCTTTTTTTCTTTACTATACTATTATATTTTTTTAATTTTTTGAAGGAAAGGCTTGTATTGCGAGGATTAACAATTAAAGCTCACTCCATTTTGAACAAAAAAAGTTTCTGGAAATACCAAAATATGCGTCAATTTTTTAGTGATAACAAATAGCTGTTGATTTTTGTTTTGGGCCCCCAACGTTGTGTAGTCCCTCTTTCAAATTGGCAATCTGCCAACGTTGCTCACCAACCAGCCCGTGCTCTGTAAACATAGCTCTCATGCCTTAGCCAAGTGGTACAAGATGGCGAACAATGAGCTGCTCAGCCAGTCCACTCTTTCTTGTTAGTGCGACCCCCTCTCCTTATGTCCATAGTATTTAAATCGTACATACATAAAAGAGATGAACTAGGGTGCCGTGAGTTAATTCTAATTCTTTAAAGGGCCGCGAACCGAAAAAATTGGGGAACCCCTGGTATGTGACACTGCTGATATAAAACTAACCATTATGTAAGTAAAATGGGACAACGTTAAAAAAAAAAAAGAACGAATGTTTACATTTAAACTGAGTTAAAAACTCAGCAAAAAGCTGTTCACTTGACTGCTTTGGCCATCTGAACCTGTCTTCCATTTTTGTCTACTACCTAGCTTATTATCCGGCGTTGCTCGGGTACTTAATAATACAACATAGATCTAAAAAATTATTTGAATGTATACTATCCACATAGGGATATTAAAATTGCATCAATTCGTCTTTTGCATAATTCCTCCAATAGGAGAACCAAAAAATTAGAATTAAATATCTGTTGGAATCTTTAATTTTTCTGCATCATACAATATTTGTGCCAATTCTCCAAGGTAGTTAGAACATGAATTATAATTGTTTTTAACTTATTTCATGCTAAAATGAAATAGGCGAGCCTTAAATTGATAATCCATTGTTGATTGTTGTCTTTGTTGGGAAATACTCGTATGTTAAATTTTATCATTTGGTATGCTTAAAGGCTTATCTCTATTACTCTACCTAGTCAAAGTTGAAAGAAAATGGCTAGTTTGCGAAAAAAATAATTTGAATTCTCAGCTTTCTGGATTTTTTGATTTTTTTTTTTTTTAATTTCAAAACCCTGCCTATGTGAATTCTAGTGCATTAAAGACCCTATGTACCAAGTTTGATGAAAATCGACAGAAACTGTGGATTTGTGTAAGGAGCAAACATACGAAAGAGATGTTTGCTAGGTTTTTAACTCATTTTAACTATATACAGTGAACTCTCACTTATACCCCACCCAAGGGACCAACAGAAAAAGGCACATAACTAAGAGAGACACATAAGCAAACAAGCATATTTAAAGGTCTAAAACGCAGCATAAGTTCTAATGAGAGCATGAATAAGAATGTTTGTATAGAAAAGGGACATATTACTGCGGTTTGGCAATTACTGTAACGTAACTATAATGATAAAGAGAAAAGAGAAATTGTAGCGTACCTAATAACAAATTGTTCCCTTTAAAACGATACACATTAGATAGTTGTCCCTCTCCGAATTCTAGTTCATACGGAAAAAAGGCCTTCCGTGAGCAATAAAGGTGAAAAATTAAAGAAGAAAGTGAAGAAACATGCTTGTTTTTTAAAGAAAATAAAATAAATGTTTAATATTTTACAAAAAATTCGGCGCATAAGTGTAATATTTATCTTTAGAGCGACGCATAAACGAATGATATTATCATTATTTTGCTATAGAATGTGCTGGGACCATTGAAAACCGTCGTATAAGTGAAAAAGGCCCATAAAGGAGGCTGTGTATAAGTGAGAGTTCATTGTACAGTGTACATATGTACTTGTCTTTTAACGCTACCCCATTTCACTAATTTCACAGCGCAACGTCTTCAACAGCTTTTTTTTTTTTTTACAATTTTCACAAATAGCTCTAATGTGTCTGTCAAAAAACCAACAAAAACACGCGAGTTTTCTGCCTTTTTGCGATGAACTAATACAAAGACTACTAACATAAAGACTTACAAACTATACATGGTGCCCACAAATAACTGACGGTTCAAAAAAAAATTATTACTGTAATACAAATTTTTCTATGATGATAAAACAAATGTTAAATGAAAGTAACATCATTGTTAATCAATGTTTAAGTAATGGTTTCTATTCTCGCGCCTTTAACTGTGACCACAGATGGCAATCTTTTTGGAAAGGCTTCTGCAGCGGCACGCACCTACAGAGGCACTCTTTCACGAGCACATTTTATTAATTTTTTTATTCGTACACTTCGCTTTTTCCACAACTATGCTTTACTTCTACACTACCTGTTTCTTTAAACAATTTTAAAGTTCTTTCAATTAATCTCTTTGACACATTTAAATACTTCAATTTTTTTTTTAATCACAATTCCGCTTACCTTTTAAATGCAATTCGAGAATTAAACGGCGTTTAGCATCCATCTTGATAATGCAAAGAATGAAACGGATTTTAATTCAAAGAATCGTCTGCACTATTGCTCATAGAATTAAACTAAATCTATTAAGTGTTGCCAACAGTAAAAAAACATCTTAAATGTAAATTATGCACAAATAAATTTTGCCTTCAGTTATTTCTGGGCACCCTGTACATATAAAATGTTTTACTAAATGCTTACCAAAAGCCTCGACCATTTAAATTAATCAGATGTATTTGTTAACCACACATGTGTCAATCGATTATATCTTGCCAGAATATTGAAAGGTTTAAATAATCACTTGCGATGTGACTGCGGGCTCCGATGGAATTTACATCTAGGTAATATCCTTTGGGAAATGGCTTTGATGGTCATTAAAATTTATGCTAGGAATTAGGGTCTCTGCGTTATGCACCTCAACGCGAAAATTGAATAAATATTTGATGATAAACTATTTTATAATTAAGAATAGTTTATGATTATTCAATACAATCTTACGCTGTTTAAAATTCCCATGAGGAAAATGTCTATTTAACCCAATTATGCCCAAATTTTTTTAAACAATTTTTTTCACATTTATCTGCTTAACCCTCTCGGCACCCTGGACCTCATATGAGGCTCCTACTTTTGAACTCAATTTTGGAAGAAGTAAACACTTAAAATGATTTTTTTTCACTTAGGAGCCTCATATGTGATCTACATGAATAGGTGGAGTCACTGACGGAAAAAATCATTTTAAGTGTTTACTTCTTCCAAAATTGAGTTCAAAAGTAGGAGCCTCATATGAGGTCCAGGGTGCCGAGAGGGTTAAAACTCTTACTTGGAATGGTTTACATACATTTTAGGCTTAAAATAGTTCGCCGTTGCCATACTTATTAAGTTATTTAACGTCCTGTTTATGGGGTATTTTGCAGATATGTGAGTAAAATACGACCTTACTTGACTTTACTTTTGCAAAGTAACATTACAGAAGGCATCTCTGATCCATTTTAAGCAAATCATTTTAAAATGTTTTAATTTTATGAAAAATAAGTTCGAAACAAAAACTTACTTTCTGCTGCTACCCATGCTGGATCGTGGCTCTACTGATTTGTCTGAAAATAGCTGTCAATCAATAAACTCTGATGTCCAAATAGGGGGTCTAACTGGTTTTTTCAAGAAGAAGGACTTTTTAACTTGTGAAAAACAGCTTTAGCAAAAGAGTATACCCATTACAGGTTTTTGTATGCAGTAACTAACATGCGTCCTGTTTTTAGGCTACTAGGCATAAATGGGTTAATAAGAAAAGTGAAGGAAAAAATAACGGAAAATCTAAGAAAAAAAAATGTAAATAAAAATTACAACATTGGAAAATTTTAATTAGTTATGACGTTTTGAAAAATCAAGATTTTGAAGGATTTCGCATACGGTCCCTAAAGCGATCTCTCGATGACGTCATGAAACAATGTAAAATCTTGATTTTTCAAAACGTCATAACTCGGTCAATTTTTGTCGTAGAAGAGTGATTTTTTTTAGTTTTAAACGTTACAGTGTCAAGAATGTTTTACTAAATATGATTGATAGGACTGGGGGGCTGTATAAAAATTTAAATTTCGTAACTCTTTCAAAATTTGATTTTTTGAAAAACATTGAATAGACCCAAAATTCCTTTCGTAATTTGGAGATTTTTTCCTAAATAAACTATATGCTTATCTCTAACGGTTTAGAAATTAGCTATTGGTCCACGATTGGAGTGGACACCCTGTATATAAGAGAATTATTTAAGAGAATTTTTGCCTCCACCTCGACTACTTTCGTATTCCATGCTGATTAGAGCACAATAAGCTCGAAACAGCTGTCCATGGATCGAAATAGCCGAGTTGGCGGTGTATTGCATGTTTCTGCCTTAGCCCTTGCTTAGGAGCGGTTACTAACTGCTTTAAACGTAAAACAGTTTTTTCTCCGTTTTGCTGCCAAAATATGAATTTAGAAAACTTAAAAAAAAAAAAAAAAATACTGAAAACTATTATGATATTCATTTGATAAATTCTAAATTTCTGATAGTTACGAAAAAAAGCTAGTGCTTTTAAATACAATGAAATTCGAAAAATTCTGCCATACGATTGCCTAGGACTGTAACCAGACCTTAGTTTCGGGAAGGGTTTTACCAGACCTATCTCGCTTGAAATCTATAAAGTCAATGAAATTTGATTTTATGTTCTGCCATACTGTTGATTTTCGTTACAATAGTTGTTAAAAGGATATTAACATGCAAAATGTAAAAAGAAAAAAAAACTCATATTTTCAATGAAGAAAAAAAAATTTGGACAAATGGGTTTTTATCTCATATATGCACATTCGAAGAAAAAATTTCTATCATACGATACTTATCAGATATGCTAAATATTGAGTTTAGTGCTGACAATTATGAAGAATTTTTGTGTGGTATTAAAAATTCGAAGGGAATGGTGAATGGTAAGATTTTTTTTTTCGTCGTGTCTATGACTTGGCCGAAAATAAATAACTCCATAGATCCTTATAACTGCTTTTGCGATTTATTGGATGTTATCTTCATAAAGGTCTACAAGTGACGGCAATACACCAATTTCTCTCAGGTTCGCACTCATTGCTGGACACTCAAAGATATGACAAGATGTAAGCTGTGTATCTGGGCAATTGCAACAGTTTCTATATACCCTTCTACCCTCTCCATCAATCTTCATGCCCCTGTGATGGCCGGTTCTCAGCCTGGTTATAGTTTTTGTTATTAATCGACTTGTATTTATTTCACAAAGCTGGAGTTTCACTTGTATTGATTTATCTCTAAGTTCAGATTTAGCTATTGTGTTTGCATCTTGGAGATAGACACTGTTGTTGTTAGTATTAAGGTCTCTGCACTCCTTGGCTAATTTATCAGCATATTTATTGCTTGCTATTTTGACATGTGTAGGTATCCACTGAAGCGTACAGGTCTTGTTCATAGCCTGGATCTCCTGAAGACCTGAGATGATTTCATGAGTAATAGAAGAGTGCCCCTTTAAAAGTGCCTAGAGGGCGCCCTTAGAGTCACAGAAAATCAGTAGGCCCTATGCCTGTTTAGTAGTGGGAAGGGTCCTATACATATTAAGTGCCTCCAAAATAGCTCGTAGCTCGCAGGTGAAGTTGGAGGCTATTTTTCCTGCACTGAGTTTGCTTGGCAAGAGGTATCATCTGGAGCAATTAAAAACACACCAGAACCTCCCTTGGTGCTAGTTTTGTCAGAGGAACCATCTGTATATGGTAAGTATATCTGCTAACATGGTAAGAAATTATGTTTGTAATAACTATTAAAAATAATACTGCAAAAAAAAAACACTTATATTGTGCAAATATTCAACAATGATAATTTTATTTTTAACTGCAGTTTCTAAGTAAAAAACTAACTTAAAATAAGCAATAATTATTTTTTTCAGTGAGAAACCTTAAAAAGCATTTTTATAATAGTTTTGAAAATTTTTGGAGGGGGTTTGAATCCTAAAAACACACCCCTTAAATACGGTCATGCAGTTGCATCGACCAAAGGAATCAGCTTATTATTCTGATTCAGCCAAGTTACTATTCATTGATACATACATGATTTATTAAGTGATTTATTTGTTTCTTAGTAGAAAATGGCTATGAAAAATCGTGAAAAAAAACAGGGGTGCATGTCAAAAACACGATAACTTAACCTTCACGGAGGCTTAAAGGCAGGCCCGTCATTTAGGGGGGCAGGGGGGGGGTCAATTGTTCCCCCCTGATTTTCAGAAATCAATGTATTTACATATAAGTGGATGTGGTTTTGGCTGTTTTCCGATGAAATTACATTGCGCTTTCACCCTTTGCCCCCCCCCCCCTGGAACAACTTGAAATGACGTCCTTGCTTAAAGGCTTACTTTTTTTTAGTGTTTTTTTTTTTTTTTTTTTTTTTTTTTTTTTTTTTTTTTTTTAATGACACATAAACTATTCAATTACAAAACATTCTGAAAGTGATGTAACACATCTTATATAATGCATTTTGTTTTCGGATTTACTTGGAGAAAAATCTTTAAGCGTAAGCCACATGGCAACTCTTCTCTGTTTCTGTTACGTAGTTTATCGGCATAAAGCTTCCTTACTGATTTTTAAATTCTGGGATCTTTTGATGCGGCTTAAAAAATGTTGTGAAACAGGATGGCAGTATTATATAAACAAGACTTAAAATAGGTGATTGGGAAAAGTAAATGTTTTCCTATTTGAAATATCATTAGGAATAGATTTATTTTCATTAGCATACTTTTCTAATGATTCAATTTTTTTTCTCTAACGATACCAAAAGATATTTGACTTCAAAGCTAGAATACTTGTTGATTTTAGCAAACAAAAAATCATAATGTGTGATTTGTTAAAAAATATATTAGATGTAAGAGTACTAGAAGAATTGAAGCTTAAGTTGCAATAAAACATATACATATAACACAAAATAAAAATAACGTGCGTTCGTTTTCAAAACCGGCACAGTAATTAAGTGCTCTAATTATTTCATCTCAAATTACACTACTGGTTATTTCAATTAATGTAATTTTGGTTAATCCATAACATTTTTATTTCCATATTAAGGGAGTTCTGCTTTAAACAGGATCAAAAAATTTTCCATTCGGAAGGGTTACTATTTATTTTTTAAATTTTTTCGATTATGACATTGTAATGTTAATAACAACTTTATTAACATCTTTTTAGTTAACACTTTAGTCGTCCAATTTTGTAATTTTTAAATTTTAATATGTTGTATATGACATAAACTTCGAACAAATATACTAATAGTGGAAATACACTGAAGTGACAAAAGTCATGGGATAGCAATATGCAAATTTTCAGATGGCAGTAGCATCGCATAGAACAGGTATAAATGCGCAGTGCTTTTACAGAGCTTTCATTTCTGTTCAAGTTATTCATGTGAAGAGGTTTTAACGTGATGATGACCGCACGACGTGAATTAACAGACTTTGAACGCGGAATGTTAGTTGGAGCTAGACGCATGGGTCATGCCATTTCGGAAATCGTTAGAGAATTCAACATTCCCAGATCCACTGTGTCAAGAGTGTGCCGAGAGTATGAAATTTCAGGCATAACATCCCACCATGGACAGCGCAGTGGTCGACCGCCTGCACTTAAAGATCGAGACCGGCGACGTCTGCAAAGAGTCGTAAATTCTAACAGACAAGCAACACTGCGTCAAATCACCGTAGAAATCAATATGGGACGTACAATGGACGTGTCTGCTAGAACTGTGCGGAGAAATTTGGATTTCTTGGGCTATTCCAGCAGAAGACCGACTCGAGTGCCTTTACTGACAGAACGACATCGCTTGCAGCGACTCTCGTGGGCACGTGAGCATATCGGTTGGTCCCTAGATGAATGGAAAACCGTGGCCTGGTCCGATGAGTCACGATTTCAGCTGGTAAGAGCCGATGGTAGGGTTCGAGTGTGGCGCAGACCCCACGAAGCCATGGACCCAAACTGTCAGCAAGGCACTGTTCAAGCTGGTGGTGGCTCCGTAATGGTGTGGGCTGTTTTTTCATGGCATGGACTTGGTCCTCTAGTGCGACTGGACCGAACATTGACTGGAAATGCTTATGTGCAGCTACTTGGAGATCACTTGCAGCCATTCATGGACTTCATGTACCCAAACAACGATGGGATTTTTATGGATGACAATGCGCCATGTCACCGGGCCACAACTGTTCGCAATTGGTTTGAAGAAAATTCTGGACAATTCCAACGAATGATTTGGCCACCTAGATCGCCCGACATGAATCCCATTGAGCATTTATGGGACACCATCGAGAGGTCTGTTCGTGCCCAAAATCCTGCCCCATCAACGCTTTCACAATTATGGACGTCTATCGAGACAGCATGGCTCAATATTCCTGCAGAAGACTTCCAACGACTTGTTGAGTCCATGCCACGTCGAGTTGTTGCACTTCGCCGGGCAAAAGGAGGGCCGACACGATATTAAGAGGTATCCCATGACTTTTGTCACTTCAGTGTATATATGCACTGTGAAAAATGAATATTGCTTTTACAGTATAACACAGCTAATTTTACAGTAATCAACTGTAAAAATTGCTAATTTTACACGAATAAACTGCAAAATTGCTAATTTTACAGTTTATTACCGTGCATTTTGCAGTTTTAAACTGGAACCTCTGCTGCCAGTATTATACTGTTGTTTTTACAGAATAACAGTATTATACTGTTGTTTTTACAGTATAACAGTATTATAATGTTGTTTTTACAGTATAACAGTATTATACTGTTGTTTTATATGTATAACAGTATTATACTGTTGTTTTTACAGTATAACAGTATTATATTGTTGTTTTTGCAGTATAACAGTATTATACTGTTGTTTTTACAGTATAACAGTATTATACTGTTGCTTTACAGTATAACAGTATTATACTGTTGTTTTTGCAGTATAACAGTATTATACTGTTGTTCTTACAGCTAAATTTTACGGCAATAAACTGTAAAATGTCTAACTTTATTGTTAGAAACTGTAAAATTGCTGTTTTTACAGTTTATTACTGAGAATTTTACAGTTTTTAAATTGGAACATCGGCTGCCAGAATTATACTTTTTTACAGCAGTTTTTAACAGCAGTTAATTTTTTGCAACGCGAATTTATTATAATATTTTGTAACTTTTGTACTGATCATGTTTCCAAGCTTTCTCTAAACTTGCCCTGCTACCATCACTTTGCCCCATTTTTAATATCGCCAAAACTCATCAAAACCGAATGTCTTCCTCATCCGTGTTTCTAAACCGGTAGTCTATATTTTTACGCTACTTTGTGCAGTCGCGTTTTAAAAATTGAGATTATGGCTCAGTTGCTAAATTTCAGTCAATATTTTATGTAAAATGCATAATAAGACGTTTCATTACATTGAACTGAAACATTAAATAATAAATTACAAAAAACCGTAAGCTGTAGTAAAATGTAACAAATTTATCGATACATTATACTGATTTTATTTTAAGTAAGGAACTATACATATTTTTAGGTTATATATTTTTAAGATAGTATATTTTTAAGTAATGAAATATTGAAAAATATGTATTATTGGAGAAATTTGTCGTAGTATTTTTTTTTGTGTTAAAAACTACTGCATTATAAATATAATTACTTATTTAACACTACTATGAGATAATTAGAAGATTTTACCCCAACGGAAAACATAAATTCTTTAATTTAAGAAATAAATACGAACAAAACTTATAGTACTAATTAGAGTTTGAAGAAAGAATCATTGCGTCTTTATAATTATTTTTCTTTTTCAGTTCTCTTCAACAGTTACTTCTTCTTCTTATTTTGAATTACTTCGTAACAAACAACAGTTTTTGTCATTATTTATTGTATTCCGTAATAGCTTAATGATACTTACAAAACTAAAATTATCTTTAAATAGCAAATGAATTCTTCTGCGCTATTTTGAGTGAATTTTTCTCAATCTAAATCCTTTGTAGTCCCATTACAAAATTTTCCCAAAGAGCAATTTAAGATAAGTTATCGCTCATCTGGAAATTAGGACACCCATTAAAGAAGAAAGAAAACATATTAAGGCATTATTGATTTCGGAAGAAATTGCTACGATGCTCCTATTATCCGGTGATGTATTGTGGAAAATGAACTCGGTTTTTCTCCGCTGAAGAAGTTATTATTTCTGGAAGAAAACCAAATCAAGTATAATATAATAATGTGGAACTGTAGAAGAAAAATATCGGAGTTGGTAATTATTTTTAGAATAAATTAAATATTATGCTTAAATTAAAGCAGTGACACTGTAGGAGTGCTGATAGATGTAAAAACTTGACCAATTACTTGTTGTAGTTTTCTGAATCGTCAGGAAGTATATTTTTAATAGTCAGAACTCAACTCCTGTGTAAACAGGGCTCAAAACAAAACATGAAGTTTTAGTATAACTTACTCTAGCTAAGATCGTTTAAAGCAAAAAGCTTTTTTTTTAAGAATAGGACTATTTCTACTAAGGTTTTTTGGTGAGGGGCAGGCAGATAGACTTACATACATACAATTTTCCCACTGTCGCAAGACAGCTTTCAATGTTTCTTATTTTTAACTATGTCTGCAGATTAAGTTTATCATTCACTTATTATTTTTTGCTTGCTTTGTTTTTAGATGTACTTTTACAAAATATTAAGATTTCTCTGTGTTCTTTTAAATATTTTTTTTTCTCTTTCGGGACCAAAGGTTACGAACAAGACGTTATATTTTTCCAATATGCACACGCTTGATCTAAAAAGTTTTTTTTCTTAATAAATTTCTCGTACATACTTCAATATTTATTATGTCTTTTTGAATTGAAGGACTTGGGAGATGAAGGGGTATTGTGACAAAACCGAAATTGCGAATAATTAAAGTTCAAAGCTTTATTGCTGCGGTTGTTGTAGCTGTTTTGTTTTCTTGTTTTGTCGTTAGAGAGAGTATGAAATTGGTCTGTTGACTTTTTTAATTAACAAGTTTTATTTGCTTACATGTATCCATTGCTTACCATTGTTCAGAGTATATTTTCGAAAGATGTAACATAACCCCTTCATACTCCAAACCCTTCATTATTTCAAAAAATGTCTATACTACAATCTGCAATTAAGTATATGCCCTTATAAATACCACATGTATATGCTTTTTTTCCTTACCATTTTTATCTAACACAGGAAATAAAAGAGGACTTAATTCACGTTTTAAAAGTCTGTCTTAAGACATAAAGGAAACAAATCATTTCCTGGAGAATGCCCACAAGAAGCAGTGGCAAAGTGCCAGCTGATACAGGAACATGTTTTTTTGAGTGAAATATATTTTATCTCAAACAAGAACGCGGTCTTCAAAACAACATTCTTTCAATCCAAATGTGTCAGTTTTCAAGATTTGAGCACTTATTTTAGTTGAGCTTTAATTTTTATCGTTTTTGAGAGCACTCGGCAAAACAGTTTTTATTCTAAGAGCTTAAAAACTGTAAGCTCTTAGCATAAGTGTGTGTGATGTGTAATGTCTTATGTGCCCATTAGACACATAAAGCGATGATTCATATCGCTTTATGTGTCTTTCACTTCACATTTGAAAGGAAAACGTTCTGGACCTTTTGGGTTTTTGTGAGATTTAGCAATGGTTTCTTGGGGATTAAGTATGAAATCTGTGGAAAAATTGTGAGAAACTTATATAAAAATTTATATGTAATAAGTTTTGCATCGTAATCTCTACACTGGTTGACACGTAATGCTTCTGAAGATTTGATTGTTGATCTTGTTGTTTCTGACACTACGACTCGGGTACCAGAGCCCAAGTAGATACATCTACTCGACTTAAGGCAGAATTGGTACGACTTCCGTTTTTACGAGCACCATCAAGGTGGAAGTTAGATTTAGATCGACATACATGCCATAAAACCCGTTCATAGGGCAGGTACACACAGAGAAAGGACAAGGATAGTTCAGAAGGGAGGGAAAGTACATTCATGCCCGAGCCGGGATTCGAACATGGGATTATGCCATCTGAGTCAGACTTATCTGACTTTATACTTCGCAGCAGTTTAACTTGGCAGTGACGTCACTACGGGCGGAGCCAACAGCGTGACGTTAGCCTATGAAAAACGAGCTAGATAAAACGTCACAGCCTACTTGGCGAATTAGAGGAGACCGCTGACTGCTTGTGAGCTCTTATTGGCTCCGCCCGTAGTGACGTCACTGACAAGTTAAACTGCTGCGAAGTATAGACAAGGGGGCCGTCAGATTTGATAGAAATAATAGGATTAGAATAACGTGCCTTTATATGCTATATAAAGTAAAATACCACTTTCAATCTTCCAATAAGCAGTCGACCTCAGTGTATATTTAAGGGGTTACAGTGCCTTTCTAACAATTTTCTTTAATTTACATCAAAAGCGTAATTCTTTGAAACCTTTGTTTCTGCACTGATGAAACAATCAATAATTTATATATTAAAACGTTACAAACTTTGCCCACTTTTTTTGAAAATTTGAAAATTTTATGAAAATTTCAATTTTTAAAAAACCTTAAGCCTTTTTTGATTTTGCACTCACTTCAAAAAAATTTTTTTTTGCTAAATGATAACAAGAATAACCTCTAAAAATCTGTGCATTCGTTTTCTTATATATTGATTTGAAAATATTTTGTGACCTATTATGTAAAAAAATATTAGAAAATTTTGTTTTTAAATTTTTAACGAGCTCTAAAAGGTTTAGTAATTTATGAAATGCTCATTCAATATACAGTTTTGTTAAATAGGTTATGCTGAGTGCAAAAAATATTGCTTTAAAGTAGTATCTTTAATATGAAAAATTCCTTAACGTTTTCAGTAACCTAGAAACACTAAAAACTGATCACCAAGAAAAAGCACTTTAAAGTTTTACTTTTCCATTAGAACACATAGCGTACAAGCCCTAAAGTCACTTATAACTTTTTAAATAATTGAGCCGGAGCAATGCTATTTTTTCCGAATGTTTTAAATAACTTTTACCTTTGAAATCAGCAATAAAAATTTTTTTGGTCTTTTGGTCATTTTTGAGATACTGTGACCCCTTAATATTTCTATTTTCATGCATCCTAATTAATTTTCCATTTTTTATACCATATTTACTGCACGTAATTTTTCACTGAAACATAATAAAGGGTTTTGGATGACTTTTTTTTACCTCAATCACAATTCATAAAAAAAAATTAAAATTATATTTTAGCTGACGCAAAACAGCCTTATTTGGCCAGGAATATTATAATTTAAATAAGTTAATATGAAGTTAAGGAAAGGATATGAGCTGAAATGCATTCTTTTTTTTTACATCGTATATAATGATATTGCAAGATTCAAAGAAGCAGTATTTGTACGATTTGCTTTGATTTACTCGCGGGTGCGTTTTATGAGATATGTCCGTTACTATAATCTGTGTAATGAACGGAGGTGGCCGGAAGTAGAATTAATTCCCCCCTCTCCGCACTTTTCACCTGATGGTGCCCATAGTTACGGCGCTAAGGATTTTTCTCCCACTCAGTTTTTGCAACAATGGTTAAATGCAAACGACTAAAATTGCATTTTGCGCAAACTGTTGTTCAATCAACGTTATTAAAATACTCTTTGAAGTATTTATTTTACGCTTGCTCATGATGGTAGGTCTTGCTAAGACAAACTATTTAGCACTAGATTTGTTCGAAAATAATTAAAAATAACTGAGATATGATGATATAAATAAAAGAGTAAGCCTAATTTGATAAACATAAAATAAATGAAAGGCCTCAACAGCAGCGTATAAAAAAAATAGTGGAACCGTTGTCTTTCATGCGGTTTCCATGGAGATGATGCAAAATTTCTAAAACTGATTTGCCTATTTAAAAGTAACCGAGTATAAGCATATAAATTTATATATAAATGTTATTTTAAGTAATTTTGAAAGTTTTATTCATTGTATGGAAGAAGAATCTGTGTTCATTGCAAAGTTCGTGCAATTAAACCAGAATCTAACGTACCGTAAAGTCGGGTTACTTGGACCCACAAGGAGGTTACTTGAGCCCACAGTAAAATGATAAAATCTGGGTTTGGTACTAGCATTAGAGACTGCAGAGTGCTTCTACCTAGAGGAGAAACGAGGAACTACGTGCAAGTCTTCAACTAATAAGTACCAAACCTAGATTTTATCATTTTACTGTAATGGGCTCAAGTAACCCCTTAGGGTCCAAGTAAACCGACTTTACGGTACTATGAATCTTATAGTAAGTATTGTGTAAGAATTGGTGGGTCACTTACCAGGGAATTGCTCAACAATGCTTTTTAGATGCAGTGTTTCAAGTTTTAAAACTTAATGTGCTTCACATTTTCCCGCTAATAATGCATTTTAAATGTAAGAGAGAAATATCTGCTTAAACTTAGGAAATCATGCAAAACAAAATCATATTCTTATGCCAATTTTGGTATATCATTCCAAAAATAATTGAAGAATATTTCTGGAGATTATTTTCTTTATCAGATCGCAAAAATGCTACAAAACACCGAAAAAAAAAACCACTTCATCTAATCGCAGTCGGTTCTTCCAAAATCGAAAAAAATGAAATGCGAATTTATCAACGAAATTGGAGAGAGTAACATTCAAAATATGTATTCAGAACATTGATAAGAAAGATCTGATCATGTATACCAAATAGGCATTTTCGTGATTCAGTTTATCCGTTTGGCAGAATTTGAAGGAATGCCACAAGATTTCGCTTTGTTTTGCGAAATGGTATCTGATTCTTTTGCATTTTTAAAAGACACATTTCTTATTTTCCCAGCTGCGAGCGATTCTGTTTCGAACTAAAAGTTAAGTAAATTTTTAACGTCATAATTTTTTGAAATAATGTATAGGCTTAGTTTGCGTTTTAAATATTCATACTCTGTAATTTCAAGGAAGAAAATCTTTAACTGTAAATACCTGTAGAATAAGTGCCACTTGGCCTCGTTTGGAGTTTGCCAGTTTCTACAGTAAAGTAAAAATTAAAAAAAAAAATCTATTTAATATTAAGTATACTTATGATTGATTCTACGAAAAGAGAAAAATTAGAGCGGGTTTTGTTTAATAAATCAATTTAATTCAAAAAATGTAAAAATAATTACTTTGAATACTACATAGTTAACCCATTAATGCCTGACATGTTTTTTCCAAAGATATTTTGTATACAGGTTACAAACAGTGGTTAATGGACAGGAAAAATAATTTAAAAAACATTATGTAAGAAATATTTTTTTTATTAAGGAAAGAAAAATCTTCCCTTAAAAGTTACGATAGACCCCAGAGGGTACGTACTTGTTTCACTAAAACAATTTTCTGCTTACGATATAATATTTAAAAAGACATTTTATAAGAAGAAATAAAATCAGCAATTAACATAAACTGGGAAGCTGGAATAACTTTGAAAACTTAGCTTTTTTCTTCAGATTGTGAACGATGTCATTTTTGATAAAGATCATATTAAAACTGCTACAGAACACACTTTACAATGGTTATGTGCTGCAATCTGTTAATAACGAATCGAAACAATACCAAGGTACTCATTGAACGCTATTATTTGGTTGAAATGTTCATTTTGGGGAAATTCAGACCCTTTTTTGGACCGTCCCTAAAAAGGGACGCTAGGCATTAATGGGTTAAAGTAAGGCATCAGAGGAACTTAACTATTTGTATTCTATTGCTTTTTTTAACTGTTTTTCGTAGAGCATGCAAATGACAGAACATGAGCTTGGCGAGAGATTGAAGAAAATTAGACAAGTTGGTCGAAATAATTTGGTGACAAATTTCAGGAGAAATCGCAACGTTGTCAGATATGGCGACAGGAATTTCCTCTACTTAAAAACCAGTGTAGAGCTTTCCAGATGTTTCCAGTGTTTTTCCATGCAAACTTACATGAATACACTTCAAAAAATGAGCTGTTGTTTTTACAGCATAATACTGGCAGCCGAGGTTCCAATTTAAAACTGTAAAATGCACAGTAATAAACTGTAAAACTAGCAATTTTACAGTTGCTTAGCGTAAAGTTGGAAATTTTACAGTTTATTGCCGTAAAATTTAGCTGTGTTATGCTGTAAACAAAACAATATAATACTGGCAGCAGAAGTTCCAGTTTAAAACTGCAAAATCAACGGTAATAAACTGTAAAATTAGCAATTCTACAGTTTATCACCGCAAAATTAGCATTTTTAGTTTAGTACTGAAAAATTAGCAATTTTTACATTTTATTACTATAAAACTAGCTATATTTTCTGTAAAAACAACATTCATTTTTTTACAGTGTAGAACTTGCTGTGATTAAAAGTTTTAGTAGTGAACTAAACTACGAAACTCCAGTGGAGGGCGGATATTAAGCATTTCTTAGTTGATTATTCAGATGTATGCTGTTTTTATTTCCCCTGTAATATGTGTAATATCTAAGAAAAGCATTTTCAATAATGTGTTCCACCAATACATATAATGGAGAATGAGGGAAGGACAATCCAAACTTGTGTTTAGATAGTGAGCTTAACGGAGAGTAACCCAAAGATTGCTCTGCTCGGCGAGCATAATTCCACCGACAAATTTAGTAATTCCGGGAACTGACATCAGCAATCAGTGTCATTGAATCAATTGTCCAGTGTCTTTGTATGGTGTTTTTGTCCTATTACAATTTTATGCTTGATATGCTGCATAACGAGAATATAGATTACGTCGTGGCTTCTGTCTGAATATATGGTGAGTAACATATTTTTCTCATTTACAACAGAGGAAATAAATATATGATCATTATTATTATACAAATATAACTAATATGTACAGTAATAGACAACTAGACTTTTAGATTTAATAAAAATTGCGCGACGAATTTTATATAAACCATACCAACAAATATGTATCATTGTAAAGGGGGAATAGTGATAAATTTAATATGAAAAACAGGTGTCAACTGTTTATAAAACTCAATTTTAAAGAAAGCCTCAGTAAAATTAAAAAAGCCGTTTTGCAGAACAAAGCTTGATATCGACTGTAAAAAATTAGAAGATACAAATACGTATTTTGGTGCTTAAAAATAAAAGCAAATAATACTTCGTGGAAAAAGTACTAATGCGTAGGAATACGCAAACACGTGTTTCAGTGTTACAAGGAATGCCTTTTTTGTCCTATTACAATTTTATGCTTGATATGCTGCATAACGAGAATATAGATTACGTCGTGGCTTCTGTCTGAATATATGGTGAGTAACATATTTTTCTCATTTACAACAGAGGAAATAAATATATGATCATTATTATTATACAAATATAACTAATATGTACAGTAATAGACAACTAGACTTTTAGATTTAATAAAAATTGCGCAACGAATTTTATATAAACCATACCAACAAATATGTATCATTGTAAAGGGGGAATAGTGATAAATTTAATATGAAAAACAGGTGTCAACTGTTTATAAAACTCAATTTTAAAGAAAGCCTCAGTAAAATTAAAAAAGCCGTTTTGCAGAACAAAGCTTGATATCGACTGTAAAAAATTAGAAGATACAAATACGTATTTTGGTGCTTAAAAATAAAAGCAAGTAATACTTCGTGGAAAAAGTACTAATGCGTAGGAATACGCAAACACGTGTTTCAGTGTTACAAGGAATGCCTTTTTCAATGCACAACAGACAAATGCATCCGACGAAAGCTTTTGTCGGTTGTCTTTACTTCCATAAGTTCGCATTTTGTTGTGCATCGAAAAAGGCATTCCACGTAAAGCCAAAACACGTGTCACATCCAATAAAAAAAATAAGTTTGGAGTATGTTTGCCAATTATCTTTGAAGTCACAAATCCAAATTAAAGTTGCTCGTTTTTTTAATGTAAAAACGTTAAGATGTCACTGAACACTACATTGCTCATCTGCAGAAATTAGTTAAAAGCATTAGTTAAAACTTTCAGTCAAAAACAAACTTTATCTTTATTATTGCAATAAGTATTCAAAACGGTGCATTAGGTATTCCCACAAATTAATTCCATTTGCTCACCAAGATATAGTTATTTTGCATCAAAGCATATATCAGTTGAAACTGTTGGTCTCATTTTTCAATTAGAAATGCAAGTAAATGTCTTTCTGTGCCTGCTGAATGGTCCAACGTCGAATAAAACAAGAATTTTAAGACGTCTGGCTCTTAAATATATATCTTACCCTATGCTCTTCTGACCAGCATGCGATGTGTGGCAGCCGAAAATGGTTGTGTTTTATATTGCGCATGACATTTTTGCTGGTGAAAATAATGATTTTAAAGCAATTTTATTAGAAGGCAATTAGAAGCTTACACCAGTCATAAGACAGTCATGTAATATATCAATGGAAAGCTCTTTTTTTTTCCTTTACTATATTTTTATTCTATTATAATTAGGAAAGAAATTAAAGTCATTTGCAAGAAAATTATATTTTTTTGACGTTCTTGGACGAATATATTAGTTGAAAATATTAGTCCCATTTTTCAATTAGAAATTCAAGTAAATTTCTTTCTGTGCCTGCTTAAGAAAAGGGAACTGTGGTATCTGGTTTTACAAACTCTCCTCTATTTTGCTTATTTGTGAAAGAACTTATCTCACAAAAGGAACAGTTTAAGAGGGCACACTTATATGCCCTTTGAAAAAAACGCATAAAAAACAAAACTCATAATTTATACAATTGAAAGAGACTTATGAAAGATTTATTATTCTACCTTTATCTACGCCATTGTATTTTTAAGCTGCAGTAATCTTTTTTCATTTAAATGCAAGATCTTTCCCAAAGTATTCTTTCATAATATTTTTCTTACTTATTTCAAAAGAAAAATACAATCATCCGTGCTTTGAAAATGCTTTTATTCATCAATTTCAACAATGCAATAAACCATTTTCAATTCTACAAAACAGGCACTTGGTTAAATTATGCTCGCGAAAAGTTTATTTATTCAACGCAATTGAAATCTGTTTCGAGATCTTCCCCGAATAATAACAATTCTCAGTAATAAAAGTGGAAGAGTGATTAAGTAAAAAATAGGTTTCAAGATGAAAACTTTTTATGAAATTACTTTTATTTTAATCATATTGTGAAAAATGAGGTTGCACGTTCCATTAAAAAAAGGCACATGTTTTTAATTTATTTTCACTTTTCAATGCATTGCAACTGAAAGAAGCAGCTGGGAAATATAAAAAAGAGCATTAATCCTATTTCATGAAACTACATTATTTCTCTATTAAAAACATAAATTCTCAAAGCTTGATTTTTATTTTGTTTAATGAAGATATAGGCCTGCAATGAGAAAAATTGATATTTCAATTTCTTTTCCAGAGCGATTACGTTTATATCTCTTAAATTTTTCTTGTTATTTCTTCTATTTCTTTTTATTGTCTTAAATATTTTATAACTTCTTAAAGTACTCATTTGTGAGCGTAAATGTTTTGTAAGTATTAAATTCTATAGAAGACATTTTTAGCAGTCCGTCATTAAAGCTTTTGAAAATGAAAAAGGATTTTATGTGTCAAGTTATCTGTAACTGAAACCTGAGGAAAATAATAGCAGAAATGTTCCACAAGTAATCGGAAGAAGAATAAAACCTTTCAAATAAATAGATAAATAAGTCAATAAATAAAACAAATAAATCAATTAAGTAATATATAAAAATAAATTAATAAAATAATAATTATTATAAATTTTGGCATCTTCAATTCAAGTTATGTTTTGTGGGATGACGAACGGCGATAGGTACGTGTGTTTATGTGTATGGTGTTGGCATGTGCGAAGGACATTGACGTCACCATCTGCTCCCCCTGCTCTGCCGAGGAGCAGAGGCGGATCTGCAACGTCTAAAGGAGGTTGGTGAGTAATGTTGGCAGACTGCCAATTTAAACGAAGGACTCGTGTAGCCAGTAAAAAACTTTTTAAACATATTCGCAGAGTAGAACAATAAAGCCAATGCTTACGCAAGAAAACTCATTACACGACGTCTGAAATCCAAACAGAAAATATTGGATTAAAAATTTGCAATTTATAATTTGCACTAAGGTAACTATTTTCTTCATATATCAATTTGCCCTTGCTCAATAAATGATAACGGAGTCCGCCTCTGCTCCTCGGCAGAGCAGGGGGAGCAGATGGTGACGTCAATGTCCTTCGCACATGCCAACACCATACACTTAAACACACGTACCTATCGCCGTTCGTCATTCCACAAAACATAACTTGAATTTAAGATGCCAAAATTTATAATAACGGCGGGTGAACTTGAAGCGGCAACGGACTGCTTCATTGTATAATAGGCAGCATCATAGAGAAAGCATAGACAATAAAAACTTAAATTCGAACGAAGTAAGTAAAACATACATTTTCTCACTGATCCTACCTATTTTCCTTTTCGCCGCAAGGTCACGTAGTCCAGTCAATGAGTGCTCAAAATAGGGGTGTAGAGTGCATGGAATATGCGCGAGTATTTGACTTCAGAATATTGTTAGGGATTGTTAGTAAATAAACATACTCAAAGTCCGCGATCCTGAGGGGTGAGCTAAAGGTGGGAGGGAGGAGGGAAGCAAATTTTGGGTTTCTCGAAAAATAGTGGAAATGGTGGGAAAAATGGATTCAAAATAAAACTTCAAGCTAAATAAAGTTCCTATAACAGTGTTTCTACACATATTTGTCCAATTTTCAATAATTTTCCGGGTGTATGTTGTGAAAAAAAAAATTTTTTTTCGGAAAACTCGCTATTTTTGTCGAATTTTTACACCTAGTGCCTTCTAAGGTCATTTTTCTATAGAAATGTTATTGACAAAGTTGTAGAGCTTTAAATTTCCTTCAATTTGATATTCTACATCGCTACATTTTATTAAATCAATCGAAAGTTCTGGAGTTTTAAACACGCGCCTTCATGCTAAAAATACAGTACATGCCATTCACAAAAATCAAACTGACGCGAAAAGAGATCGCTTCCTCTTTTTTCAATGGACTCGACATTTCTTATTGGCAATGAAGAAGTTGTTATAGATTATTGACACAGAAACGATGTAACGCTTCAAAGGGGATCCCCGTCCCTTAACTCTTGGGGTTTAGTTAGTGAAATTGTGACTTTGTGGCAAGGGGGAGGGAAAGAATAAAAAGAAGTTTGACGTCTAGCATTTTTTGATAAAAATATATTTATGAGCGATTCCATACCAAATCACCGAAAAAAAAAAAAGTTGGTCGCACGACCGACTCGGATTTTTTTTAATTTGGTACACAGATTGATGGTATAGAGGTATGAAAAAGCCCAAAAGGAAAGTTACCTGCTCCACTTATTTTCTGAGATACATGCCCTCAAAGTTTGTCCGCCACGTCAAAATACTAAAAAAGTGATGTCATTTAATCATTTTTTATAAAAAATCGTACTCATGCAAAATAAAAGTGTTAGATATCTATGGAAACTAGTTACTCCAGACATTCTGAAAAAAAATACTAGAACGTTCATAATGAAAATTGCCAAGGTACAGGGCTCTTTGAAGTTGTCACCATAAAAACTTGATTTTGCAGATTTTGCTAAAATTCCGGCATTTATTACAAAAAAAGGCAAACAAAACCAAAGGTTTTCTCACTTTCTGGTAGTGTACAGGTCCTCCCTGTAAATTGCTACGCAATAAATTTTTTGGGTTTCTCACTCCTTCTTGGAAATATTTTAGCTTAAAGATAAGCCGTAAGACAAAAAATGCGTTTTTGGCCATCTTGGCAGCCATTTTTCTCATAAAAGGGGAGCAGTAGAAACTTTAATTTTTTTTTAAACAAGCCACTGATATGTTAGCTATTCACAGGAAAAGAGTTTACTTTTAGTTATTTCTCCCATTAAGAGATATCCTGCTGACAGTATATGCATGTTTTTCGCGACGACCATATGCTTTTGTTCCCCCTCTCATGGACTTAAAATTAATTAAACCAAAAAATAATGATATATTTATTATTAGCTGTATTATCTACCCAATATGGCATGAAATTTAATTTATTAAATCATTGAACAATAAATTAGATAATTGATGAAAAAAAGAAAAAGTATTTCTCTGATGCCTGAGCATTATGCATTCATAATTATAAAGCACTAAATACTTTCTTGAGAAATTAATTAACATGAATGAGCTCTAAATATTTATATTATAAGCAATACCCAATCTTGTGATTGGGATACTCCTGTTTTTAATTGAAGAATTTCTTGAATATCACATGAATATCAGGAAAATAAATGAGGTCTTTTCGTTTGATGTAGGATATTTTATGACAAATTTCATTTGATGGGCTACTAACTGAGCATGGTGATAAAGAGCTATTAATTTCAGCATCGAATTCCATTTTACCTTATCAACAGTTAAATATTTATAAAATAATAAACAAGGGTATCCTCCTGTTTATAGCCATCAATCAGGAACATCCAATCACAAGATTGGGTATTGCCTATGAGATAAATATTCGAAGCTCCTTTATTTAATTGATTTTTCAAGAAATTCTTTAGTACCTACCCATTTATACCCTTGTTCTTTGTTGCAGTATTATTTTGTAGAAAATAGAATGTACGCTTTATAGTATCTGTGAACTAATATTTTAGTGAGTAAACTTATTCTTGTCAGTTCTTATCAGTGCTCAACACATGTCAGTTTTGTAAAGATCAGTATGGGAATAAATTAGTTGCACTAATTTTAATTCTTCAAGCATGGCTTTATATTAAATTATTTATTTAATTATTTTATAAATATTTAACTGTTAATAAGGTAAAATGGAATTCAATGCTGAAATTAATAGCTCTTTATCACCATGCTCAGTTAGTAGCCCATCAAATGAAATTTGTCATAAAGTATCCTACATCAAACGAAAAGACCTCATTTATTTTCCTGATATTCATGTGATATTCAAGAAATTCTTCAATTAAAAACAGGAGTATCCCAATCACAAGATTGGGTATTGCTTATAATATAACTATTTAGAGCTCATTCATGTTAATTAATTTCTCAAGAAAGTATTTAGTGCTTTATAATTATGAATGCATAATGCTCAGGCATCAGAGAAATACTTTTTCTTGTTTTCATCGATTATCTAATTTATTGTTCAATGATTTAATAAATTAAATTTCATGACCTATTGAGTAGATAATACAGCTAATAATAAATATATAATTATTTTTTGGTTTAATTAATTTTAAGTCCATGAGAGGGGGAACAAAAGCATATGGTCGTCGCGAAAAACATGCATATACTGTCAGCAGGATATCGCTTAATGGGAGAAATAACCAGAAGTAAACTCTTTTTCTGTGAATAGCTAACATATCAGTGGCTTGTTTAATAAAAAGATTAAAGTTTCTACTGCTCCCCCTTTATGAGAAAAATGGCTGCCAAGATGGCCAAAAACGCATATTTTGCCTTATGGCTTATTTTTAAGCTAAAATATTTCCAAGAAGGAGTGAGAAACCCAAAAAATTTATTGCGTAGCAATTTACAGGGAGGACCTGTACACTACCAGAAAGTGAGAAAACCTTTGGTTTTGTTTGCCTTTTTTTGTAATAAATGCCTGAATTTTAGCAAAATCTGCAAAATCAAGTTTTTGTGGTGACAACTTCTAAGAGCCCTGTACCTTGGCAATTTTCATTATGAACGTTCTAGTATTTTTTTTTTCAGAATGCCTGGAGTAACTAGTTTCCATAGATATCTAACACTTTTATTTTGCATGAGTACGATTTTTTATAAAAAATGATTAAATAACATCATTTTTTTAGTATTTTGACGTGGCGGACAAACTTTGAGGGCATGTATCTCAGAAAATAAGTGAAGCAGGTAACTTTCCTTTTGGGCTTTTTCATACCTCTATACCATCAATCTGTGTACCAAATTAAAAAAAAATCCGAGTCGGTCGTG
>JAXGGA010004402.1:0-88864 GCA_038373865.1 Uloborus plumipes
AAACCTTTTAAATAACCAAAAGGAACACAAATAAAATATAAAACTTTTTTTAAAAAATGTCTCAATGAATTTAGTATTATGCAACTTCCAAATAAAAGATGCAAATCGTCTCCCAAAACAAAGGAGTGTTTTAAAAAAGAATTTGCTAAATTGATATTCAAATGAATCGTAATACTTCAGTAATAGCTGTAACATAGAGTAATTACAAATAAAATAGCTTTTGATCAAATATTTGTCTCTGCTGTTATTATGTGTTATAACGTCACAATAAAAAAGTTACATGCTACAAGGGTTGGAACTTTAATTGAGTCCTTTCGAATCAAAACCAGTCAATTCACTTTCTCAAAATCCATAGTTCCGAAGACGAAATTATAGATCTGAAGGGGGTTTGACTGAAAACATTTACTTCATATTCAATTTTTGTTGAGATTTAGTAGTTTTTCATCGACTGCCTTTAAACGATCGGCGTAGGAGCTTTTACTAGTTTTGATTCTGAACGACTCAACTATTTATGACAGCTAATACAAATGCGACAAAAATGGTAATAACGTCCATCTACGTCCCACAGAAAAAGGTCTTTATAACGAGTGGTCGCTATAAGAGGTAAAACATAGAGTATATTGGGATAAAGTTGGGTTTTTCCCACGGGTTGTTATGCTGGGATAGTCTTTGAAACGAGTAGTCGTTATCACGAGAGTCGACTGTATTAATACACTAGTTGGCCAAAAGTATCCGGACACTTTCAAAAATTCACATTTTTACATATAGCTCGAGAAATAAGTGATCAATTGTTCTTTAACTTTAGTCATACAAAATATAGGCTTCACCGAACATTTCCAAGTTGAAATTAAATTACCCTTGCATTTGGGGGACGACAAGAAGGGGGTTGAAAGAAAAACCGCTTTTTGACCATAACTCTTCGAAAATAGCTCGGAATAAGCTATCAATTTCAGTAATTAATTAGCATACTATGTATAATTACTGTACAAATTTTTATGAACGTGCCACTCTTACTTCTGAAGATATGAAACAGTTTTGAAAAAACGGCAATTTTATTTGAAGGGTTTTTGCTCATAACACGCAGAGTTTTTGATCAAACCTTATCACAACTTCAGGAAAGATGACAAAATACAAGAGAAAGAACATACTAAAACGGTAAATAAAAATATTAAAAATTCGATGAGATATGAACGTTAAAAGGAAATAATTTTTCACGGCGCATGCGCGAACGACAGAAATTTATAACTACAAAAATATTGTAGCCTGATTTATACTGCATCTTATAAAAAAAGTTCCAGTTGAATATCATGAAAAATGAAAAAGATATCAGCGATCTAGTGAGCTGTATTTCATTCATTCGCAGGCAAAACATAAATCGCAAGGGGTTGTCCACAAATAGTGTGGTGACAATCGATCATTTTTTTTCAATGTTAAATTGTATACAGTTTGAAAATTTATATTCGGCATTGTAGTCACATTTCGTTTATTCGGCCAAAAAGACCTTATACGTAGGTGGCCAAAAGTATCCGGACACTCTCTGAAACGTTGGTTTTGAACGACGACGCAATAACCTTCAATTTAAAAATAGCTCTTTGTGGACAGACCCACACTATTTATGTATTGTCTGCGAATGAATGAAATACAGCTCACTAGATCGCTGATATCTTTTTCATTTTTCATGATATTCAACTGGAACTTTTTTTATAAGATGCAGTATAAATCAGGCTACAATATTTTTGTAGTTATAAATTTCTGTCGTTCGCGCATGCGCCGTGAAAAATTATTTCCTTTTAACGTTCATATCTCATCGAATTTTTAATATTTTTATTTACCGTTTTAGTATGTTCTTTCTCTTGTATTTTGTCATCTTTCCTGAAGTTGTGATAAGGTTTGATCAAAAACTCTGCGTGTTATGAGCAAAAACCCTTCAAATAAAATTGCCGTTTTTTTAAAACTGTTTCATATCTTCAGAAGTAAGAGTGGTACGTTCATAAAAATTTGTACAGTAATTATACATAGTATGCTAATTAATTACTGAAATTGATAGCTTATTCCGAGCTATTTTCGAAGAGTTATGGTCAAAAAGCGGTTTTTCTTTCAACCCCCTTCTTGTCGTCCCCCAAATGCAAGGGTAATTTAATTTCAACTTGGAAATGTTCGGTGAAGCCTATATTTTGTATGACTAAAGTTAAAGAACAATTGATCACTTATTTCTCGAGCTATATGTAAAAATGTGAATTTTTGAAAGTGTCCGGATACTTTTGGCCACCTAGTGTATTTTCAAAGCAAAAGTTTATAACTGGTCTTTTGAACTATTATTGCTATAATTCTGATTAATTGAATCGTTTATTTCGAAAAGGTAACATCTCTATTTTGATCTCCTCTGTCTCTTTAGAAAATTAAACAGCGCACGGTTATATTTTTGAATGTCATAATCAATGGTTATTTGGTAAATTATTGCAGTAATTGTGTACTTAACTAAAGGCATTTTTTCATTGATTATGACATTCAAAAATATAACCGTGCGCTGTTTAATTTTCTAAAGAGACAGAGGAGATCAAAATAGAGATGTTACCTTTTCGAAATAAACGATTCAATTATAGGTTTGTCAGTCGTGCTCAACCTGGGAATCGAACTCGGGTCTGTGACGTAGAAGCGCAATGACGTAGAAGCGCATGACGTTGAAGCGCAATGTGACGTAGAAGCACAATGCATTGTGGTAACGCAATGCACTACCACAAAGTCACTGAGCTTCAATTTCTCAGATAAACCACAAAAAATGGACGACTAAGTCATAATAAACTAATGTTTTGCACACGAACACACAAGCACCCTCGAAGGCTGTTCCACGAAAAAACCCGTGACAGCAAAACTATTTTATTAACAAGAAGTTCTGTCAAGAACTAAACGAGCGTACTTTCCCGTACATCGACATCGGCATTCTAGCATCTGATCATTATTCTCTTGATTATCTGAGACTAAAAATTATGTCAAACATACCTTTTTGGCACTTAAAGCTGATTTCTAAAAGCAAAGTATACCCCTCTCATCAGATGAAATTGACGCATAAAAAGTAAATAAATGAATAAATGAAGTTTTGTCGCACCTTTTAAAGAATGTAACTGTTACAGTTCTTCCGTAGAAAAATTCCTCAATTGTTTTCAAAAAAAAAAAAAATTAAAAGTACAAAGTACGGGTCATTCCATCATGACTAACGTAACATTCAGAGCTGATTTTATAACTCATGTAAAATGAGTTATAAAATCTTATATAATCTCTGTAACTTAAAGGATAAAAAATAATTTTTCGCTGTGTTGGTGGATTTGCAATGTAGATGGTGTACATGTGTTATTTCTACTAAGAATTTAAAATAAAATTACTGACAACAGATATTTTTTCAACCAAAATAGCAGTGTGACTAACGTAACATTTTTGCAACCTTGAAAAATAATGTTCATGTTATGAGGCAAAAATTTCTGAAAGTTAAGCAAGTGCTAAAAATTGGCTGATATATTTAAAAAATAGGGAATGTTAGCTTTTAAAAATATGTATCACATTCATTAAATTTTAAATTTTTTTAGTCTTAAGTGTCACTTTTGCTGAAAATGGAGTGTGACTAACGTAACGTGACTAACGTAATTATCGAATAACAAACGATAGATAAATTAAATGCAACTTATTATGGCTAATATTATTGATAATTACATTACTTTTTCCTTTTTTTAAACTTATTATGTTGCATATTTTTATTTATTTATATATTTATTATTATTTTTTTAATTTTATGTATTTTTTTATTTATTTATTCTGGGGTAAGAAATTGTAAATGAAAGGCTCCCTTTTAACTTAATTGAGTCTGTCAAAGAAAATTTAGCTTTTGCAAACTGAATATTATCAGGTTTGGGCCATTCAAATCTTTGACCTGTTTCTCTCATCTTTGATCTTTTGAGCCCAATGTTTGAACTTCCTAGAGTTAACTCGCAATTTTTTTCAAAACCAGTTTCTTCATTCTTATTAATTTTTTTATAAAGTTGATAGATTTCTTCTAAGTTATACATAGGCAAACCCTTTTGTAGCTTCTTTCTCTTGTTGGCAACAAAGTTCTTTACAGATTTAACATCTTTCTTGTGGGAAAAAAATCGCGAAATTATCACATTATTATAAAATTAGAGGACTTATTGTTTTGTATTATCCGACAAACTTAACGAGTGTCTATGGGATTTAGGATTTCCTATATTAACTGCTATACCTGATGCCAGCTTTTGGATAGATATAACTTTCTTTCGGGGACTGTTGGCTAAAGCTTTTTTCTATATTTCTTCGTTGCCTTTTCCAGTGCTTGCCTTGTGAGAAAAGGAGATTCTGCAGATATGGAGGAAATAGTAGTTTTCTTTGCAACCATCTTACTGATTAATTATTTTGAGGCTTCTCTTTCTTCCTCTTTTAACTTCATACCCGAAATTGTGTTTTTTCGTAAAGAACGCATCAATGTTTTTGACATTTCTCTTTCATCTGAAATTTATAGAGGCTCTGATTCGCCCGACTTCTTTTTTTCCGTTCTGAAGCAGTCAAAGGAGCTATTTTGCCTCAAATATTTCAAATTAATTTGATATATTTATTTACTCTTAACTGGAAATTTAAATAAACACTAAAATAGTTAAGCTTTAAGCTACATTAATCTTTTTTTTTAATTGTTACCATAGTCACATTCAAACTGTTACGTTAGTCACACACCTAAAATGTTACGTTAGTCACACTAATATTTTTCTATTAAATATATCTAAAATAAATATTTTAGGATTTTCAAGTAGATATGATACAGACATAAGAAAATAAACAGCTATGGTATTTAATTATTTTTAGTTCAGTTTTAAAATAGAAAACATTGCATTTTTGTGACTAACGTAACATAAAATAAGAAAGTGAAATAATGAAGATAATTAAAATGCTTATCTTATAAACTGAATGAAAAAAGCTGTTAATTCAATCAGATATAACTCCAAACTTTCATAAGAAACGCAGTTCTTCTAAAAATTCACAGAAATTCTAACATTATGCACGAAAACAATGACCAATGTTTTTAGCGTTTACTAAGACTTTTCTGCAGCCATGTACTTACAGAGCTCCAACATAAACATCAAAAAGGATTTTTCAAAATTTTTGCTAGATTCATATACTAGAAAGTATGTTGAATAAAACGATAGGTCACAGTTAAGTCTTTAAGGTACTTTTATTTTTTAGGCTGAGGTTGACATTTCTATGGAATGACCCTACATCAAAACACATTTTATCAAAGAAAGAAAAAAAATAGAAAGAAAAACTCGTCCGTTGATAAAATGTTTCGAATTTCACTTTTAATCCGTTGCCAGTTGTTAAATATAAATAAAGAATAAAATGCCCTCGTGAATGAAATATTTTTGTTACAAAAAAAATCGTTTGCCAAAAAAAATAATAATAATAAATAAATAAAACGAATGAATAAATAAACAAAAAATCGTCTGCACAGTTAGTCATTTTTTTTCTGAGCCTGCATTTCCGCCATGTTTGCGGAGTCGGAATCAGGGTCCTCACAGAAGATTATTCAGAAAAGTACTATACAAACATTATTTATCAAAACCATTTTCTTACTAAGTTAGTTTGAAGAAAATCCGACTTTAAGTTCCGGATCAACATTCAACTTAAATTCCCCGTAGGCGCTAATGTTAAATTTTTTTCTGAACTGTTCAATATTGAACGAAAAATGGTTCAAATCAAAAAGCGAAATATGGGAATGAGCCTCTCCGAGATCTTTCAAACAAAAAAAAAGTTTATTCCATTCGGATGATTCACTCAGAAGTTATTAGGTGGGGAAAGGTTGCTTGAACGGTTCAATGTTGAACGAAAAAAATGTTCAAATTGAAAATTTAAATACGGTAATGAAGTATCCTTGCTGAGATCCTTCGAACAAAAAAAAAAGTTTATTTAAATCGGACTGTTCACTCAAAAGTTATTAGGGGTGACAGCTTGTTTAAACGGTTCAATGTTGAACGAAAAATTGTTCAAATCGGAAATGTAAATACGGGAATGAAGTATCCTTGATAAGATCTTTCGAACAAAAAAAAAGTTTGTTCAAATCGGACTGTTCACTCAAAAGTTAGCATCGCGGGACAGATTGTTTGAATGGTTCAAAGTTGAACCAAAAATTGTTCAAATCGAAAAATCAAATATGGGAATGAGCTGTACTCGCCGAGATCTTTCCAACAAAAAAAAAGTTTGTCAAAATCGGAATGTTCATTCAAAAGTTATTAGGGGGGGGGGGACAGACAGACCGACCGACCGACACACAAATTCCCCATCTCAATACACTGCTTTCAAATTTTTAATTTTTCGATATTCATTTTACCTTTTAATTTTTTTTAACTTGGCGATATTTTTTTAACTTGGCGATATTTTTTGGACTTGGCGATATTTTCTAGATGCATTAAGCTACTTTTAATACTTTTTTCGTCTTTCTTTTATTTGAAACGGGAAAGCAGGCTAGAAATGAAAGTAAAAGTAAATGAGTTGGATCCGAAGTGGTGAAACGAAGCTTGATGCGTCGGCCTGTCTATATAGCGGCTCTACTCATATCTATTTCTATTTTCTCCAGCTGGCGAGCGACCGTTCGAGCCCCCAGGCTGTGGAGGTGCGGGACCGGATCCTGATGTCCCTGACGGACGAGGACTTTCGGCGGAAGTCGTCCACCTATGGCAGCATCCAGGATGAGAGGCGGACGTCGTGCTGCTTCGCCGGCGACCACTTCCTCACCTCCAATAGCCACGAGTTCGTGAGGCGCAGCCTCAGCATGGACAGCGTGGTGCACGTCGATGTGAGTTAGCCCATTTATGCCAAAGTTTATTTAACATTTTTTTTCAGTTTTTATCTGCAGTTTTTATCTGCTCTTACTTGGAATGGTTTACACACATTTTAGGCTTAAAATAGTTCGCCGTTGCCACATTTATTAAGTTATTTAACGTCCTGTTTATGGGATATTTTGCAGATATCGCACATGGCAGAATGAAAGGGGCACATCTCAAAAAATGCATTTTTCGAAAATATCTTTAAAAAGCATACCTTAGTACAGCTTACATAAGAAACTGACCCATTTTTTTCGAGAGTTAACAGTCGCAGCTAAAAAGCAACTTATGCCGTTATCAGTCTGTCGATTCTGTCGATTGTGAAGGGAGAATTGAGTTGAAAGGGGCACATCTTTGAAAGTCAGAGTTCGCCGAGCGTCATTGGTGCAAATTATGGTTAGTACTTTTTTTAAGCCAATTAAGAAAACCGTAACTTTGATTTGTTTTAAAATGACACTCGTTTTAATTGTTTGTTATTAAATATAAATTGTTTGTGCACAAGTAATTTATGAAGGGTTCCTTTTTTTAGAACAAAAAGAATAGTATGATGTAACCTAGCGTCAAATAGTTAGGAATTAAAATTTGATTTAATATCGTTCTGAAATGAAACAGCGATATGTAGGATAAGTCAAGACAAGAACTTCAAAAAAAATTAAAGGGTGTATATACCGATGCCCATAAGAATAGCTATTTTGAGATGTGTGTAACTTTCATTTTCCACGAAAATGGAGAATGAAAGGGGCACTTCTCATTAATTACTGACTTATTTAAAATTGGCCGGGAAACGCACACTATAGTCACCTAGTAGAACCTTTAATCAACCGAGCAATGAAAGTTTGGCTAGTTGTAATAACTTATTAGAGCCAGGGCAAGGATTTAAAAAAGTTTAAATTTTCAAATCGATTTTTCTCAAAACAGCTATTTTAAGATGTGCCCCTTTCATTCTGGATGTGCGATATGTGAGCAAAATACGACCATACTTGTCTTTACGTTTGCAAAGAAACATTGGAGAAGGCATCTGTAGTCAATTTTAAGCAAATCATTTTAAAATAGTTTAATTTTATGAAAAATAAGTTCCCAAAAAACACTTACTGTCTGTGGCTACGCTTGCTGGATCGTTGCTTGACTGATTTGTCTGAAAATAGCTGCCAATAAATAAACTCTGATATCCAACTATAGTGGTTCTTATCTGGTTTTCTCAAGAAGAAGAACTGTTTAACTTGTGAAAAACAGCTTTAGTAAAAGGATATACTCATTACAGGTTTTTGTATGCAGTAACTAACAAGCGTCTCGTTTTTAGGCTACTGGGCATAAATGGGTTAAGTAAAGTTTGTCCATGGGAGAGATGTTGGCTGGCTTTGAGGTGGAAACGGCAGCTTCATGCAGACATGTGATTTTTCAGTATTTTTACTGAATTCAGTTTTTTTTGAAATAGCAAAATACTGAGTGCAGAACAGAAAGAATGGGCATCAAGTTAAATTTAGCATCTACCAATTAATTTCATGCATCCAATTAAAATAGTTGGCTATATAGAACCAAAAGCCCATGTTTGAACTTGCAAGTGTAACATAATCTATCAACAATTTTGTAATTTGCTCACACAGCGACGTAATTTCAGCATTTTTCATTCCATTTGGGTCACATGTCTATTCAATTTAAAATTGGTAGAATCAGCGATAAAATTAATTTTTAACACAAATAGTTCATTGAAGGTTTTGCTGCCGGCGTGATCTCTGATGCTAAAAAAATGAAGCTGTTCGTTCCCCTTGAAGGTTAGCCGTCATCTCTCCGTGGTCAAGCTATACCAACTGTTGTGTATTTATGCATAAAAATATGATTTCTTTGGTTTGCTGAAGCCAAATGCAGGCCACCTTGTCTGGGGGTCAGAGAAGCCTCACTGCTTTTGGGGAGGATAAGGGTCTGAACCCCGGCTCGGGCATGGATGTACTTTCTCTCTCCTGTCCTTGTGCTTGCTTTGCATGAATGTCGTGTTGTAGTGTGAATGGTCCTTGTGCTTGCTTTGCATGAATGTCTTGTTGTAGTGTGAATGGTCCTTGTGCTTGCTTTGCATGAATGTCTTGTTGTAGGGTGAATGGTTGCCTACCTATTAACGGGTCCCAGTATGGCATGCGTGCACAATGGAAGTTGGACTGGGCCGTGGTGGCCCGATCGGTAAGGCGTCGGACTCGTGACCGGAGGGACCCTGGTTCGATCCCAGCCGATCAAAGATCCACCGTCTTGATTAATGATGGCTGGGGGACATTAAAAATGTCGTGGTCACAAAGTCCTCCAAGTGAAAGGATACCTCTGGGGGTACTGGGGCAAAAGTTTGCTCGACCCTTGGTTCTGGTTCTAAAAGAACAGAGCGCTCTTCAGATCCCTATCCCGGTTAAACCACGAGTTGTGGTAGGTACTGGGGACCCTGGAGTGTATGAAGTGGGAGTTGGACTTAACACCAAAGAACGGTACAGTTGGAAAAGTGAAACAGCACGCCTCAAATGGCACGAGACAGCAACAGACAACTGGGACTAAACGTAAGCGGGTAATTTCGGTTGTTGTTGCCTTGTAGCATTTGACGTGCGCTGCTTCACTTTTCCAACTGGACCGTCATTTTGGGGGAAGTCCGACTTACACAGTACACACACGTGCCGTAGGGACCCGTTTATAGTAAAGCCCCTATATAGACGAGCCGACGCATCAAGATTGAACATTTTGGATCCAGCTCGTGTTGAGTGGTTTTCTTTTCTGGCGAGTTATCGCATTTTGGTAACTTTTCACATGAATTTAACAAAGCTTGGCGATGTTCGGAAACTTCGCTCTGGTAACCCTAGCTCCGCAACAATGAAAAATTAAATTAAAAGTAAATGAGTTGGATCCAAAGTGGTGAAACTTAAACTTGATGCGTCGGCCTGTCTATATAGCCGCTTTTATACGGTGGGCAACCATTCAAACGTATATCACACGTACGAAATCCCTTCAACTTTGTTGCAACTTCGATGCGCTTCAACCGAAAGATTTCCATCAGGGTTATCAGGCTCTCAAAGAGAGTTAAATCAGCTAGAAACATAATGCCAACGAGAAAGTTTCTATGAAATTGAGATTGATAAGTTTTTTTAAATAAAAATATGTTATTAATAACTCACCTTATTCTCATGTTTTCATCCATGATATATGATGTCTCCACGTGCATGTCGATATCGCTATGTAGACGGCCATATTGTTTTTTGACGCCATCAGGCCAAAGGATTGCTGCCTCCTGATTGGCTGATTTTTGCCAGAACGTTGAAGTCCATGCAACTTTTTTGCGAAGAAGGAAAAAAGTGGAAGCGTATACGCTAGACTCTGAAAAGAAATGCACACGCGGATTTTCCGGTCGAAACTGCGCAATCGCAGTTGAAGCGCATCGAAGTTGTTGCAAAGTTGAAAGGATTTCGCTACGTGTGATATGCCCATCACGGCGCAGAAGCGACGCATTCACAAAAAGGATTGGACGAGGGCAGAAAGAGAGAAAGAACGTCCATGCCCGAGTCGGGGTTCGAGCCCGGAGCCTCTCCACTCGGTCTGACTTCTCTGTAGGGGAGCCCCCATGGAAGGTCGCGGGAGGTCACTGTGACCTCCCAATAATTTCCGTATTCGGCACATTTTGCTTACGATTCGGCAATTTGAAGACAATATTGAGATTATTTGCTCTATTTAGTTTTTTGAAACTCCATTCGGCAAATTGATAATTTTCCCCCTCCCAAAAATTTTAGTTCGGGGCGTCCCTGCTTCTCTGACCACTTAAAAGGTGACCGGCAGGTGGGTAATAATGTAATATGTAAAACAAAAATCCTTACCCAAGGGAACCACAGAATTGTGTAACAGTGAAGAAAAATAGGATCTCATGCCATTGATAAGATAACACGCCAAGGGCATGCTTCGAAAAAAAATCATCAATCTTAAGGATCATAAGCCAGGGTTCGACAGAACGAGCCCAGCTCGAAAAAACCCACCCGGGTTTTTTCGGTCGGGCCCACTTGAAAAAACCCACTATGTCGATAAAGTGGGTTTTTTTCAAAATTTATTGCATATTGAAAACATTTATTGTTCAGAAACAAACTAAATATTACAAATACAGTCAAACCCGTCTATCTCGAATTTCACGGGACAGAAGGAAAATTCGAGATAAAGAGGTTTCGAGAAACAGAGGTAGTGATAAAATTTACAAAAATAAGCAATTGGAACAAAGTCAAATACTTAATAGCTTAAAGTTTACAAATACCTTTGTGCTATTGATGTAGTAGAGAAAATATCAACGCAAAATAGGCACAAATAAGCAGAGATACTGCAGACACGTGTTTCGGCGTTACAAGGAACGCCATTATCAATGCAAAAAAAATGTTGAGCTTATGGATGCACAGACATCTGACAAAAGGCGTTCCTTGTAACGCCGAAACACGTGTCTGGAGTATCTCTGCTTATTTGTGCCTATTTTACGTTGATATTTTCTCTACTACTTAATAGCTTGTTTTGTACTGATATTGTTGAATATTTTACTTTCATTTCATTTCACACCTCCAGGGTCCCCCGTACCTACCACAGCTTCGTGGTTTAACCGGGATAGGGCCCTGAAGGGCGCTCTGTTCTTAATTTTGAACCAGAACCTAGGGTCGAGCAAACCCTAGGGCCCAGGGCCCCCAGAGGTATCGTTTCACTTGGAGGACTTTGTGACCACGACATTTTTAACGCCTCCCAGCCACCATTAATCAAGGCGGTGGATCTTCGATCGGCTGGGATCGAACCCGGGTCCCTCCGGACACGAGTCCGATGCCTTACCGATCGGGCCACCACGGCCCTGAATATTTTACTGTACGACATGTTGTGAGTCCACGTTTTACTAATTATGATGACTATATCGGTAGCAAGTGAATGCATACCTTTAAGTACGAACATAGTCTTTGAGTGATTGTGTAAAAGATGGTTTTTGTCTCCACACAAGTTATACCATTGATAAAGGTGGCTGGAGATGAAATTCAAAAATGAGAGTCGTCGAAATTCGAGATAGAGAGGTTTTCGTTAAAAATCATTCGAGATAAACATGAGAAAAAACATTAAATTTATGCTGGAAAAGAAGGGAAATTGAAAATTTTTGGCATAGAGAGGTTTTTGAGATAAGCAGATTCAAGATAAACAGGTTCTACTGTATTTTTATCCATACTTTGTATAGAAATTGGTATTGATAAATTCAGTTATAATATTTTGTTTGTTATAATATTTAGTCTGGGTCAGTACTTGGTACAGAAATTGCCATCATCCTTTCCTAAGAGTTCATTAGGTATTAAAAATAAAACTGCATGCGAATATGACTTGTTTGGTTTTTTTAAATACTTAAAAGATCAAAAAAGCAATAATTATTTCAATCTATAAATTCAGTTCAGTATCCATTTAAAAAATTCAATGTTACAATGCTTTTTCCAAATTTGTTGAAGAAGAAATTTTTTAGGGGGTCACAGTGACCTCTCTTCAGCCTCATTTCATGCAATGTAAAAGCAAGTGTACAGTGTTCGAATAGAATAATATTAAAATTCTTCTTGAAAAAACCCGGAAAAACCCGATTTTTGATCAAAACCCAATCGGGCTGGGCTTTTTCAAAAAACCCGTTTTTTTTTTCAAATTTTGTCACAAGCTCATGCCTTATCGCAGAACACTAGTTGGACGAGTTAGTTGCTGCTGTCACATTTGAAAATGTTTTTGAAGTTAAATTATTATAGTTTGAAGTTAAAAATACAAGACAACGTGTTCAAAAGGACAAATAAAATATTAAAAAAGAGTTTGAAAACTCTAGCAAATAGCTATTTCAGGGCTATTACAAATGAAGCCCCATCATCAGTGCGAAAAGAGGATGGTTCAACTGACTACAGTCAAGGGAACCACTGTCTCGTCCACTTGACTATGGTCAGTTGAACCATCCTCTTTTCGCACTGATGATGGGGCTTCATTTGTAATAGCCCTGAAATAGCTATTTGCTAGAGTTTTCAAACTCTTTTTTAATATTTTATTTGCACTTTTGAACATGTTGTCTTATATTTTTAACTTCATTAATTGTACAAAGTTTTCGACTGCTTTTCTTACAAATTATTATAGTTTGTTAGTTTACAATAGGCTCTTTAAGGTCACAAATTTTGTATCGTCTCTAGGGAAACTGAGAGAGAGAAAACAAGTCCACTGTTCACCTGTTTTTTTTTTTTTTTTTTTTTTTTTTTTTTTTTTTTTTGTGCACTACTGATGAGACAATTCTTTTATTTTAATTTTGTCGAGTTAGATGTTCATGGAGACGAAGCAAAATTTATGACCTTATGACCTTTATGCTTCTAGTTTAAAGTAACAGACTATAATAACAAATGATGACACTATCTCATTGTCTTTGTGTCTTACTTTTTAATTGCAAAATGTCTTTTTCCCCTGATTCATTTCTAGATTTCGGACATAAATGGAGAAGGAGATATTTCTTACGTCCCTATCTCTCTGCGAAAATGCAAGAAGACTGTTATTGCACCTTACTCCTTTATTTTATCTTTCGTAAGTACTAGTTTAATTCGAATTTCTTTATTGTGTGAGTTCGTTCTTTGATCTCGCTTAGGGCCCTGCTCCAAATCAGCGGAAAACGCGACCGAAACCGAAGGCAGAAACTGAAAATCCGGGTACTTTCCATAGGAACGGGCTATGTAGTCCATTTTACGCTTCTGCTTAATTTTTCTGCTTTACGTCAACGTGGAGCAGGGCCCTTAGGGCCATGCTCCACATCAACGTAAAGCAGAAAAAATAGGCAGAAGCGTGAAATGCATTCAATGGTGTTCCTATGGAAAGTACCCGGATTTTCGGTTTCTGCCTTTAGTTTCGGTCGCGTTTTACGCTGATGTGGAGCATGGCCCTTAGTCTTCAGTTAGCAGCGACGTTAAAAATGTTCGTGGTCACAAAGTCATCACTAAGTTAAAGTGAATCGATGCTTCTGAGGGTACTGGACCAGAGGTTTGCTCTGCTCCTGATCTGGATCAAAAGAACAGAGTACCCCATCCGGGTTAAACCACGAGTTGTGGCAGGTACGGAGGGCCCTGGAGCGTAAAGTCGTCGGTCAGTGGGCTCTTGTGACCGATCGGTAAGGCTCCGGACTCGTAACCGATGGGTCTCGGGTTCGATCCTAACCGATCAAAGATCTACCGTAGGGTGGAGTTTAAAAGCCATGAAAAAAATCATATTTTTCCATCTCTCACCCTCTTCTTTGGTTCCATTTGCTATAAAAATGATACATATTTATAAAGTTTGAGCAATGTATTAGAATATTTAGAAGTAGCTCAATGGCCTCAAAGTTGAGAAAATATCACAGAAATTAAGATTAGTTGCAACTTGCAACAAACATATTTAAAGTTAGGGCCCTGCTCCATATCAGCGTAAAACGCGACTGAAACTGAAGGCAGAAACCGAAAATCCGGGTACTTTCCATAGGAACACCATTGAATCCATTTTACGCTTCTGCCTATTTTTTCTGCTTTACGTCGATGTGGAGCATGGCCCTTAATGTGTTGATTTTCAAGCATTTTTTTTTGTCATATTGCACTTGTTTACCTTAACATTTCATATTGCATTAATATTGCATCGATTTTTGTAAAAATTAAGAGTCTTATTTCTGCTATGAGGGAAAGCTTCTTGCTGATTGTCAACAATTCATACCTAAGTAGTATCAGTGGGGTTTCCTTAAATTATTTTCGCACCATATTCGCTAATGAGAGCAATTGTATTCGGCATGATCATTTATTACTTTTAGGACAATAATTACCGCCTTAGTCTGTTTATAGTCATCTCTTAAATCCCACAAGTCTAGATCATATTCAAGATAGCTTACCAGAAGTTTCAGCAGTTGAAATATCAGAGTTCGCTGCAACGGAATCTTCCAAAGTCTTATTTTAACTCATTTATACCCAGTAGCCTAAAAACGGGACGCTTGTTAGTTACTGCATACAAAAACCTCTAATGGGTATATCATTTTATCAAAGCTGTTTTTCACAAGTTAAACAGTCCTTCTTCTTGAGAAAACCAGTTAGAGCCCTTATTTGGATATCAGAGTTTATTTATTGACATCTACTTTCAGACAAATCAGTCAAGCAACGATCCAGCATGGGTAGCCGCAGAATTTTTTTTTTTTTTTTTTGTAAACTTTTTTTTCATAAAATTAAATTATTTTAAAATGATTTGCATAAAATTGATCACAGATGCCTTCTGTGATGTTACTTTGCAAAAATAAAGTCAAGTAAGGTCGTATTTTGCTCACCTATCTGCAAAATATCCCATAAATAGGACGTTAAATAACTTAATAAATATGGCAACGGCGAACTATTTTACGCCTAAAATGTATGTAAACTATTCCAAGTTAGAGTTTCAAGCAGATAAAAGTTGAAAAAAATTGTGAAAAAAAACTTGGGCATAAATGAGTTAAATGGAATTTAAATCAACTCTGATTTTCTAAGAGTTGTTTTTTTTTTTTTTAATCGGGAACTTCATTCTGCACCGCAGTGTTTAACTAGTGTTTAACCTAGTAGTGCAAAAGCGCACTGCACGAATATTATCTAATTATCTTACACTACCATAGTATTTAATGACTTCAAAGACAGCCTCAGCTTCTCCTGCACTGGTTATATTATTGGAAACTGCCAATAATTGAGGATTTTTTCCCCCCAAAAGTTAACACTGATGTTCTCGTTTCCACTGAGATAATACGTAGATTAAAGTTTTATACATTTATTTACACATTTTATCATTCTTAGAGCAATTTTGTAAGCTTCACAACTAAAATCTAATAATCATGATATGGAAGCAAATATTCTTGCATGTAAAATAAATCTTTAAATTTCAATTCCTCATTATTAAATTGAAAAAAAAATATATTGTTTGGGAATTTCATGAACTACGATTGTGTATGATTGCATCGTATAACTAAATTACAGAACATTGCTAATTTGCTTTTTACTTCCTTTTACGTAGTAAAGGAAGTATTGTGATCGCGAAAAAAAAAATCACTCAAATTTGAGTCTAAATTTTGATTTTGCTCACCCCCGAATGAATGTTCAGTAGTTTTTTCGACCTGTTAGCACGTGCATATGTACCTACCAACATATAAGCAGCCGAAAAATCCTTTTCAACCACCCCCGACTTAATTACGACGAGTTTTCTCGTGACGTCTGTATGTACGTATGTGCGTATGTATGTATGTGCCTCGCATAACTCAAAAACCATATGACGTAGAAGCTTCTTGCTTGGTATGTAGGCTCTGAGTATGGTCTAGTTGTGCACCTCCCCTTGTGGTTGCATTCGAATGTTCCCAAGGGGGTGTTTTACCCCTTTTTTGGGGTAAATCAGTGTCAATTTCAATGCAGACTCAAGTGATATGAATTGGAGCGACCACTTGGCGATATGTCGCCAATCTTTTGGTCGCCAAGTGTTTGACGCGACAAATTTGGCGAAACAATTATTTTTTGAATTTGGGTTCAACTTGGCGCTATTGGCGATATTTTGCGAAAAATTCACTGAATGATATTAAAATCAGCAATATTTAGAAAATTAACCATTGTAAAATATTTTTTGCATTGTTTCGTGGCAGATTAGGGGAGAAAATATTTGAATTGTTACCTTGCTCACTCCAAGCACTTTTTTTTAACACTTAAGGCAACTACTAAGAAATTTACACGTAAAGGAAGTAGTGTGGGGTCCATACCAGATTTTTTTTCTTGTAGTTTTACATAATTCAGGTCACTAATTTATGAATTGAAATAGAAAACTGAAGTTATAATCAATGTATGTAAAAAAAAAAAAACATGTCATTAAATTTACATACGTTTCCCGCGTTTATCGAGTCCAACTTCTCCCTTCTTGGTTTGGTTGGTTGGTTTTATTATTTTTAATGGCGCAAAAGCCTTTATAGACTATACTGCGCAAACTCTTTCTCCCTTCTTGAGCTACCTCTAAATATTCTTAGATAGTGCTAAAATTTTACCAGGATTTTGTTTTTTTTTTCAACAAAAGGAAGCAAATTATGGAGTGAGAAGATGTGTTTTTCATACTTCAAAACTAAGATCCACCCTAGTCCACCGTCTTCATTAATGACAGGCCCATCATTTAGGGGGTCGGGGGGGGGGTCAATTGTCCCCCCCCTCCCGACTTTTAGAAATCAATGTATTTACATATAAGTGGGCGTCGTTTTTGTTGTTTTCCAATTAAATATCATTGTGTTTGCACCCTCTTTCACCCCCCCCCCTGGAAAAACTTGAAATGACTGGCCTGATTAATGGTGGCTGGGGACAGTCTCGTCATTTAAAGGAGTCAGGGAGGATGAATTCAAAATGCTTTCTGACCAGCGCAGATCGATTTGATTTGATGTAAGCAATCAGGGTCGGGGTGTTTTTTATTTTTACTTCCTTTTACGTAGTAAAGGAAGTATTGTGATCGCCAAAAAAAATTCCCTTAAATTTGGGCCTAAATTTGGATTTTGCTCACCCCGAATGGATGTTGAGCAGTTGTTTTCGACCTGTCAGCACGTGCATATGTACCGATCAACATATAACCAGCCGAAAAATCCTTTTCGACCACCCCCGAGTTAATTACGACAAGTTTTCTCATGACGTCTGTATGAACGTATGTATGTGCGTGTGTATGTGTGTGCGTATGTATGTATGTCGCATAACTCAAAAACTATATGCCGTGGAAGCTTCTGGTTTGGTATGTAGGCTCTGAAGGGGGTCTAGTTGTGCACCTCCTACTGTGGTTGCAACCGAATGTTCCCAAGGGGGTATTTTACCACCTTAGTGTTAATTTGAATGCAGACTCAATTGATATGAATTGGCGCGACTATTTGGCGATATATCGCCAAGATTTTGATAGCCAAGTGTTTGACGATCGCCAGGTTTGCGACAAATTTTGCGAAAAAAAATATTTTTTGACTTTGGTTTTAATTTGGCTCTATTGGCGATATTTTGCGAAAAATCCACTGAATGATGTTAAAATCGACTATATTTAGAAAATTAATCATTGTAAAACATTTTTTTTGCATGGTTTCATGGAAAACTGTGGATGAAAATGTTTGAATTCTTATCTTGCTCACTCCAAGCACTATTATAACATTTAAAGCATCTACTAAGAAATTTACGCGTAAAAAGAAGTAGTGTGGGTCCATACCAGATTTTTTTAATTTGATCTTAATACTTGCATGTTTTCCAGATCGGGTGGCGCCCGTGGTGCCAGGACACACTGAGCGGGAGGTGCCGTTTCTGGAAGTACTTCAACTGCGTCTATCCTGTGGTCGTGGCGATGTTCATCGTGAGCCATTACGTCTTTCAAGTGCTGGGCTGCCAGGGGAAGTTCAACATCCATTTGGATGTGCAGGTAATTTTATTCGGCAAACTTTTCTTTTTTGCCGACAGAGTGGTATAGTGGTTAAGACGCTGGCCTCTTACGCCCAAAAGCGCGGGTTCGAACCCGGCTCCAGTCGGTGGATTTTCATGATGCAGGAAATCGACAGCGCTCATGTCGTATGATTATGCGGCATGTAAAAGATCCCTCGAGTACTTGTTTGGCTTATAGTATCTCTTGGCAAAATTAAATTCCTAGGGCAGTTTCGCATCGAATAGAGCCCAGGTGCCTCCATCTAGTGGGAAACTGGGCGTCAAAAATACTTGTGGCAATGGTATCCCGCCGATGGTGGTGCCACATGAAAGAGTGGATGCCGCTTTGGGGAATGCACTAGGTGTGCAAATGGCAAGAAGCTAAACGCAGCCCCATTTGAAACAAACAAACAAACTTTTCTTTTTTTCTTCATTTTTATTCGGGAAGGCTTAAAACAAAGAGTCTCTCTGGGCTCTCTCAAACTTAACAATGGCCTGCAAGAAAAACTTCATCCCTAGCACCAAAAGCATATGACATGAACAACTTTTCACCTTTCTTCCCCCGTTTCGCACTGAACTCGGTTTTTGTTAATCCCTTAGAATTACTTGTAAATATTTTTTACAAAAAAAGGTGACTCTCTCGCAGTCAGAAACAAATGCAGAGATTTAAAGTACGAGAAGGATGCGTCGGCCCGACTTTGCACCAAAGTAGAACCGCTATATAGACAGGCTGATGCACCAAGCTTTAGTTTTACCACTTTGGATCCAACCTATTTGCTTTTAAATTCAATTTTCCATTATTGTGAATCTAGGGTTACCATAAGAAGTTTCGAGACATTGCCAAGCCTTATTTGGCGATAACTCACCAGAAAAGACAGCCGCTCATCAACCGGCAGAAAGATATAACACGCGCTGGATTAAAGCGGTCAAACTTAATATTGATGTGACGGCTCACCTATATAGAGTCCGGCCCTTATATAGACGAGCCGACGCATCAAGATTAAGTTTGACCACTTTGGATCCAGCGCGTGTTTGAGGGTTGTCTTTTTTGACGAGTTATCGCTTTTTGGTAACTTTTCACGTGAATTTTACAAAGGTTGGTAATGTCCCGAAACTTTCCTGTGGTAACCCTAGCTCCGCAACAATGAAAAATTAAAGTAAAAGTACATGAATTGTATCCAAAGTGGTGAAATTTAAGCCTGATGCGTCGGCCTGTCTATAATCTAATATAGAGGCTCTAATATATAATATCTATCCTATAGAGGCCTTACACCAAAGTTTCTCCAACTGTGATGTCATACAATACTTCGTTTTGTTCTAGAAATTGGACATTTAAAAATTAAATGTTGAGAAAATATAAGTTTTATCTGGCCCCGTGATACTTTTTTATTTGCTTATTCTATCGACATCAGTGCATATATCAATTTCTCTTCCAGCCCTCGAAGCCGCCCCCCACGCCACAGGAGGTGGACATGCAGGGCAACTGCACGTGGGGGCTGGTGACCTTCTCCTGCCACGCCAAGTACGTGATGGCGGCCGTGGAGGTGGCCGCCAAGGCGCAGAAGTCCAAGTACTGCCAGCATATCGTCCCGACGTACATAGTGCCCAGCTTCGTGCACTTCCTGGCCTTCGCCTACGGACTTTATCATTTTCGGCTCGGCAAGTGCGAGCAGCTCTACTCCCTCATGGAGAGGGTGAGTATAGCAACACGAAAATCTCTATTTTATAGTTTAAAAGCATAGGTAACTGGTGTACTAAAAAAGGGCCGTGGTGGCCCGATCGGTAAGGCATCGGACTCGTGTCCGGAGGGACCCGGGTTCGATCCCAGCCGATCAAAGATCCACCGTCTTGATTAATGGTGGCTGGGAGGCGTTAAAAATGTCGTGGTCACAAAGTCCTGCAAGTGAAACGATATCTCTGCCCAAGTAGCACATTTCGTTTTTTAAAGGTTGTAAAATGGTTATTAACGTTGTAACAACGGATTAAAAACGTTTATAAAACGTTTGAACGTTTTTTGTGCTACCTGGGTGGGGGTGCTGGACCTATGGTTTGCTCGACCCTAGGTTCTGGTTCAAAATTACGAACAGAGCGCTCTTCAGGGCCCTATCCCGGTTAAACCACGAAGCCGTGGTAGGTACGGGGCACCCTGGAGTGTGAAATGAAATTAAATGTACTAAAAAAGTGAGGGCTCAAAATAAATGTGTATGGGGGGGGGGAAAGCAAAATCGTTGTTTTTTTTTTTTTTTAATGTTCATAATTTGTTTATATTATTGGATTGTAACATTACTGATTAGATGATCTATTAAGAAAATGCGGAATGTGGCCTTAAAAATTCAGACGCGTGGCCACCGTAGACCTCCCCGTTCCGATTCGAAGTTATATTCTTACGAAATAACCTGAAAAAAGACCTATTTTGGGCATTTTGGCCTTTTATTTTCATGAAATAAATCAATTCACTGAGTAAAAAATCCTATTTCAATCGAGCATCAATTTTTAACTCTGAAAAGTGAAGGGGCAAAAGGCCCTTATACTGCTGGAAGTGAAGGGGCAGTCGCCCCCTTGCTCCCCTGTACGAGCCGCCTATGTGTAAGAGTTAACCACATGTTCGAGAAGGAATCTTAATAAGACGTCTGGCTCTGAAATATGGTCTTTCCTTATGCCCTTACGGGTAGCATGTGGCTGTATGGCTGTCAGTAAGGGTTGCGTTTTATACTGCGCATCACATTTTTGCTGGTAAAAATAGTGATTTTTAAATCATTTTAGGGCAATTAGTAGCTTTAACTTGTGAAAGAGTCATGTAAGATATCAATGGAAAGCTCTATTTTTTAGTTTTTTACAACGCTTTTTGAATGTTTTTTCTACTATAATGAAAAGAGAAATTAGTCATTTGCACATAAAAACTTTTCGGTTTTTTTTTTCCCGCACTTTTCAAGTTCTGAACAGCTTTGTATTTCGTACAACTTTCGAAGTAGAAATCTAAAAATCGGCAGGATTACTTATCCTGTCATATACGTCTTTTACACCAAATTTTCTTAAAATTGGAAATGGTGATGGCAGAAACTTCTTTTTTTCGATTGATTCGACGTAGAATTGCCCTAAAATGATTTAAAAATCACTATATTTATACCAGTAAAAGTGTGATGTGCAGTGAAAAACGCAAGCCGCAAATCGGCAGCCAGACAACGTACACTCTGTTCGAAAAGCATAAGGAAAGATTTATTAAGGAGCCAGATTGTCTTAAAATTCTTGTTTTTTTCGACGTTGCTAACTCTTTTATATTCTGAATGGAATGGAGCAAGAAATCATTACCCTAAAAGCAGTGACTGAAATGGGACTCTTAAGTAAATATACTATCACTACTGATACACTGTCACTGTACAGTTTTAAAAATTATGCATGAATTTCAATTTTCAAATTCGTGGTCCATGCTCCATTTCTCCCTTATGTAAGGGAGAGATGAAAATTTTGATCGCTATTTAGCTTTAGGAAAAAAAACTAATGTTGTTATAATAATTACTAAAAATTTATATACACGTTAAAATGCCTTAATTTCTTGTTCTAAAACTTTCAATGATGTTGAAGAAGGATATAATTTGTTAGGAGTATTTTTGTTGAAATTGTCCTGTGACTTTACCCTATATGTGTCAGCAGTATTTTTTTTTTCTTTTCTTTTCTTTTTCAAAAGATAATAATGGATAAAATGATCGAAACCGGTTTGAAATGCTTGTTGTCTCACATACTGTTTTTTGTTCACTGCAGGTGTTTTTACAAACCCACTCAACTCACGGTCTTCAGAATGCATTAGTGCGAAATTCAAGGTAATTTTCTGCATCTAATACAAAATTTTATGTTTTACTTTGATGATAATGTTAACCTTTTGGATCCGGGCTGTTCATGTAGAAATTTTTCTTTTGACCCAGGTGGTACGACAGTTGAACCACAAATATCTTTTCCATTGAAAATAGAAGGTATAAACTGTCGTACCAGACGTATGAAACCTTGAAAAAATCCCCAGCTCCAAAGGGTTCGAGTGAAAATTTCAACCCCGTCCTCTAAAGAAAAAAGACTTATGGTACAACATGTGTACCGCCCGGTTCCTAAAGGTTAAACATTTCTGTAAGAATGAAGGTTTTCACGGCCGGAGTAAATGCTAGTTACTGATTCCGGGCTGTTGTGTCGTGGTCTGGATGGCTTTAATCCATACGTTTCGATCGCAACTGCGGCGATCATCTTCAGTGTGGGTGTCGTTGATTTATTTGGCGACTGATGCGAAATTCGAAGGCAGCAGTTCGAAATTTCGCATCAGTCGCCAAATAAATCAACGACACGCACTGAAGATGATCGCCGCAGTTGCGATCGAAACGTATGGATTAAAGCCATCCAGACCACGGCACAACAGCCCGGAATCCGTAACTAGTATTAAACATTTCTTTTTCCATGTTTAGTAACACAAATTAACAAATCAGATCTTCTAAAGATTAAAACTGTACCTTTTACTGAATTTCCTTTTCAGTTTTTTTTTTCCATGGGGAGCCTATATGGCACTTCAAGGGTGCCATAAGGGGTCAAGTGGCATCCTTTAGGGGATGCCACTGAGGCTACAACGTTGCACCCTTAAAGATGCTTTATGCAACCTGTAGTTTTAACTTTTGGGGAAAGACGCCGTATTGTGTGGAAGATGCCGTATCACGTGTTTCACTTTCAAGCATTGAAAAAACAGCTTACCAGCCAGTTAGAATGAAGGTGCATGCACATTGAGAATACAGTCGAACCTGTTTACCTCGAACCTACTTATCTTGAATACCTTTCTATGTCGAAATTTTTCAATTTCCTTGGTTTTACAGCATGAATTTAATGTCTTTTCTCATGTTTGTCTCGAATCATTTTTAGCGAAAATCTCTCTATCTCGAATTTTTACGATTCTCATTTTTGAATTTCATCTCCAGCCACCTTTATCAATGGTATAACTTGGAGACAAAAATCATCTTTTTGGCACAATCATTCAAAGACTGTTCGTATACTTAAAGGTATGCATTAACTTGCTACCGACATAGTCATCACAATTGGTAAAACGCGGACTCACAACCTGTCGTACAGTAAAATATTCAACAATATCAATGCAAATCAATCGATTAAGTATTTGACTTTATTGCAATTGCTCATTTTTGTAAATCTTATCACAACTTCTGTATCTTGAAACCTCCCTATCTCAAATTTTTCTTCTGTCCCGTGAAATTCGAGATAATCAGGTTTGACTGTATACAAATATTTTTGTTGATTAACCACAGGTATAAGAGCTGTTTTTGTAGAGTTTTGTCATTTTTACTGCTCTGATGAGTACCCAAAATCTTGTCTAATGCCTTGGGGAAAGATGATGAATGTACGAGTTGTACCGTACCAAGTGCGGTCGCTCGCTGGTATTCTAATTTTACATTAGCTACCATTTTTTTTTTTTTTCTCTTTGCTTTACAAGAGGATTTTTGCTTCCAACTCGACTACTTTCATATTCCATGCTGATGAGAGCATGATAAGCTCAAAACAGCTGTCCATGGATCGAAATAGCCGAGTTGGTGGTGTATTGCAAATGATGAATCTGTTTGGGGTGAGATGCCATACGTCGTGCATACGGCGTCTTACCCCAAGCGCAATTCGCGTGTCTTCGTCTTTCCTCAAGATTTATGTTTTGTAATCATTAATTTACGGAGGTGAAAAAATATTTTTCAAATTTATTTTATACCAAGCACAAAAGTTCATAGTTTGTCGACAAATTGAAATTTTTTTTTAACCTGTTAACTGGGTATGACGAAATATTTCGTCATACATAAAAGCCTACAGCAATGAGCATGACGAAATTTTTCGTCATGGAAATTAATCGTAATATATTGAACGCATCACGTTCTACGTTGTTCTTATCTATTAAATCTTAGAGTGGTTATATATATGCCATCATATTGTCGATGAGTCATGAATTTTCATGTTCTTGTAATCTGTAACTTGAGCGCTATTAACGGGAAAACGGGCGCTGCAATATCTATACTTCGAGCTGCCACAATTTGGATTCATTTTAGTCTGCATTTCAGTATCTTACATGTTAGTAATAACTTTCTGATTTGAATATTCTTATTGTGAATTTCAGTGTTTTATATATTTTTATTATTGAGGTGTATTATTTACATACTAAGGTGTGATTTATTATTTGAGGTGTGATATTACTTATCGCTGCGAAAAAAAAGTCCCCATTGTGAAACGAGTTGAGCAATAGCTAATTCCTCGGTTAACAGGTTAAATAAAACCACTGCCTTACTTCATATATAACAAAACTGAAAGCTACGGCATCTTCCCGCAATCTACCCAAATTTTGAATCAAAAGATCGACAAATAAACTTTATTGCACACGAAGTCGTAGGAGAATGAGTTACAAAACTTACACTTTTTCAATTTTTCCTGAAATTTTACGGTAAAAGTTACTGGCATCCATGTTGCCAGTAACTTCTACCGTAAAATATTTTTTTACTGTACAATTTTACGGAGGAGAAAATGAGAATTAAAATGCGCGAGATACGAACGACAAGGATCGAATTCGGGACCCATTTTTTTCACACTGCTTTACTGTCCGCGGTACCAGATGAGACACATCGGGAGAACGAAAATAGGGTGTCATCTGCATCTCACAGTAAGTCACGTGGTGATCAATTGGCGCTGCAATCGCAATTCTTTTATCAGTACAATTCACTGTAAAAATTTCTCTACGGCAAACGCTACAAGTAACATTTACCATAAAATCTTCCTGAATTTTTAACAGTGAACCGATTTAACTTGACGGCAATACTCAAATGCCTATTGCTTTCTGTAAATTAATTAATGCCTGATCATTTACTTATTTTATATTTATTTCCAGACTCTTTTTTACAACTGCGATACTGTGGTTGCTTTGCCAAGTAGGCCTGGAAGTTTTATATAATTTTACCTTTAAGCAAACTAGGTTAGAAATGTAAGTGATATTGTTCTCCTCTCTCTAATTGTCAGTATAATTTATCCAGATAATTTTGAATGCGGGAGGAAAAAATAGTATATATATATATATATATATATATATATATATATATATATATATATATATATATATACCGTAAAGTCGGGTTACTTGGACCCACAAGGAGGTTACTTGACCCCACAGTAAAATGATAAAATCTGGGTTTGGTACTAGCATTAGAGACTGCAGAGTGCTTCTACCTAGAGGAGAAACGAGGAACTACGTGCAAGTCTTCAACTAATAAGTGCCAAACCTAGATTTTATCATTTTACTGTAATGGGCTCAAGTAACCCCTTAGGGTCCAAGTAACCCGACTTTACGGTATATATATATATATATATATATAGACAGGGTAGACCGATCAGTGAATGAACAAAAAAAAAAAAAGTGCCTAAACGCAGTGAATGAACACCCATACCAGAGGATAAATTCAGCGTTTTCAAGTCATTTTCTTTCTGTAAATGTGCCAAAACAACTTCTGACAATTGACAATTGACATCTACTGTTTGATGTACTAAGTTTTATTTGTTTCCCTGTATCCATTGCTTACCATTGTAGAGAGTGTTCATTTTTTTAAATGTAACTTCTCCCCCTTCATCCTCCAAGCCCTTTAATTCATCTGAGAAAAATGTTTCAAAACCTTAATTTTCAAACATTAATTAAGCTATTATCTGCCAGGGTAACTAGATTAGCTTCCTGCGGCATGTTGATCCATAATGTCCCCCCGCCACCCAACTTTTACCTCATTCTGATGTGATATTATTTGATTTTATACAATTTTCATAAGATTTTAAGACATACTACTTACGTGGCCCACTAATGTCCAAGCAGCTAGCTGCGTGGCCCGGCGTTGCACGGGCGCTTCGCGCCTTTAAAGTAGTAAAGAATGTCTCAAAAAAATACTCGCCGCCAAAGCGGCTCGCTAACAGGCACTTCAAGCTTTCACTTTTTTCCTGCATCAAAAAAAAAAAAAAAAAATCAATCGCATTATTGAGATACTTCGCGCTTTCAAAATGGTGAGGAAAATTACGGCAAGTTCTGCTCGCTCAAGGGAAAGAAGCAGACATAGATACTCAATTTTTAATATAAGTAGATGGCTTTTCAACAAATGAATGTTTCAAAATATTACAAGTAGCTAACGATAAAAATACTACGCAAGTGGCCCGCTTATGAGTTTCGTGTTTGATTTAGTTAAGGCTTCATTCCAAATTCTCATTATCATTGTTATTACTGTTTCATAGCAACCGCGTTTTGCAACAATGGATGTCATATTTAATCATTTATTAGGCTTAATCGCTTTAAATTTGACTACTTATCAATTGATATCTTCACTAATTAAAATCGTATAATTATATAGATTGAAACTAATGAAGCCTAAACAATTACCTATCTATCGGTACCTGGTTCGACTTTCAGTTCATTGGCGTTCAGGAGAAAGAAGCGTGACATAGAAAGAAAGATAGTTAGAAAGAAAGTTAGAAACATACTCAGTTTTTAATATAAGTAGATATTTTCAAAAACTAAAAAATACGCTTTTAAATTTAAGTGTAATATACTTAATATTATCATTAATACTAAAGGCTATATTTCATGATACTGTAACTGATTTCCTTCTGATTTTCAAACCTATGGAATATCCGCGAACCACTAAGCTTACATGCACTTTAAAAATATCAACATGTAATCTATACTTAGCCTTTAGTATTAATGATAATCTCCATATATTATTTCTCTAAGCCGAATCCTATACCCGGTCGAAACTCGCTCATTTCTTTATCGAATTGCAAGAAAATTTATGATTTTGAAGCTTATCCCGCGGGCTATTGACGAAAATTAGACCTACCCTATAAAAAGTGTCGGTTCGTTTTTTATTCGAACTTCAATTTTTGGGCACGAAATTGACTCTATATAGCGAAATAATTGTCGTATCGTCTCCATTTTGATTTCATTCGAAAGATTAAAAAAAATGCGTTCTTTAGAACGTTTCTCCGCTAGCGCCGCGTAACGAGAATCTCGAAAATACACGTTTAAGCGACTTATAAGCGATTGAAGTTTGAAAAAGTTAAATTTTTTCCTCAACTGTCAAAATCGTTACATTGTTGTTCAAATCAATTTTAAATGCGACATTTCAAGCCAAGGCTTAGCTCGGTAAACCTTAATTGTAACTTTTATTGTTTCAAAATACTATGGTAGTTTTACGATAACGTTAGTATTTAGTTTAGTAGTAGCCTTGGGTATTTGATTTTAATATAGGGTATCACTTTTGTAGTAGTTGTAAAAGTGAACATGTCTTTGATCTCTTTGAAAAGTTGTCAGAACGACGGCAGTAGATGGCGATGTTGTGCAAATGAAGCCAATAAAAATTGTCGTATTAAATTTTAAGTTTAGAGTTTTTTTTTTTTTTTTTTGCGGAATTCCGCACGGGTCACCTAGTATTAAATATATTACTTTTATATTTGCAAAGAACGTGAATTTTATCTTTTATTCAGAGTTACATACATACAAACAACCCACATGTGAAACTAATAAAAGCGTGTTAAAGAAAAAACGAATTGTTCATTCAATGGTCACCCTGTATGTTTTAAAGCTTCAATTCTTGATTGCAAAAATTTTAATTAATAGAAGTTAGTAATTAGAAATAAATTCTACTTTTACTTATTTATTTATTTGTAGTTTTATTACACTCTTTCCCTCTTCTTAGCTTAGGCATGACCTACAAGTACGTGTTCCTGGGCATCAAATTCGTTGGCATGATCCTGGTCCACGCGGTAAATGTCGCAGTGGTCATCAATTACTGCGTGCAGTGCGAAACTTTGATTCTCTACATCAAAGGCGTCTGTCTGCGTCTCCACGAAAAATCCATGGAGATAAAATCGGCCATGCATGTAAGTGATGCACTTTCTGTTCTTTAATTGGGAAGAAAGAATTTAATTGTTGGTAATGTGTCGGGCAATAGTTTTCATTTTATTTATTTATTTATTTATTTTTTTTTTTTTTTTTTCTGAATGTACAATAATAGCCTGATAATGGCCTTTGCTGATACGAAAAAACAACTATCCACCTTATACAAAATATTCCCAAATGATCGTTACAACTTTGATCGCGTTTATTTCAGAAATAATGACAACACAAAGAAGATAAAGTATTTAGAAGCGATTTGCAGATTATTGTTTGCACACCCCTCAAGTTTTGTTTCTCCCCCCCCCCCCCTTTTTCATCTTAGATCATTTAGAAAAATGTCTCAATGGTCTAAGCTTTTCATGGAAGATAGGTGATAAAAACGGTCACCCTTTAGCTTTCCTGTGTCCAAGGTTAGTAAACCTACACAATGTAAGCATGTGGAGTTTTGAGAAATCCCAGCTTTGTGTTGACGGAGCCGTATAAAAGCAAGCACGTGGTGTGGTCTTCCTTTATGACGGCATGATGGGTGCTTTTTTCTTTTCGGAAGTAGCAATAACCTTGGACATGGTGCAACCCTTTGCATTGCTACAGGTTGAAAAACTGCAATGCCGATCAGGATGACGTGTACACTAACTAGGCTTTGATCATTTAGGAGGCTTTAAGTGACACATTTTCAATTAACTGTATTGGGGCAAAAGAAAATCCATTTCCTGACTTGCTTGATCGACATACTATATAACGCCATTAATTTTTTTTCGTTCTGTCTTTAAAAAGGATACGGTCTCAAAGAACATGATACCGTACTGATACCTGGAGGAATTTCTCTCACTTCGTAGCAGTAATAGCTTATACTAATGAGGATATTTTATCTCGGACATAGGAGAAACTGGAATAGCACTCAGATATATACTACGTGATGGTTCACACGTTAAATTCTGTTAACACCTTCCCTGTTGTGTCCGTATTTTCTAAGTAATCAAGAAGGACTATTTTGAGTGAGCGGCATATTTTTAATGATTCTGTATCTTGTTTGACTAAAAAGTAAATAAACTTTCTTAAATCGTAAGTAGAATTCCACATTAAAAAAATTGCACATTTTCACTTCATTGAATCAGCATTTTTCAAAACAAATATGATTCAAATAAGCGGTGGCTATTGTACCAGGCAAATTTGAGCGTGAAACAACACCGGCTAATTCAGTGCATCTGTTTGTTTCCTTGCAGGAGATTTTAGGCGTCAGGGAGTACATCAGCTCGCTAAATGGAAGCGTCGCCAAGATGATGAGCCTCTGCATCGTGAATTTTACCGAATTGACAGTATTAGGTAAGTCTTTCCAGTCACTTCATTCGGAAATTTTTTGGGACATCTTGAAAATATATCACAAGAGGGGGAAAAAAAAAGAATAAAGATCTAACGAATTCCCAAATTGGTGCCCTTTGGGAAGTAAATATTGTACTGTTCCTTAAGTACTATTGCTGCTTGGCGACGGTTGGGTGGGGACAACCCGGTCAAGGGACATTGAACGACTCTACGATGTTTATGCTTTTGGAGTAATTTGAAGCACCTTTGCAATCTGTTTCCTGCCAAAGCCAGCGCGACTCAGCTTAACTAATAGTGAATCATTCTAACCTGATGTGGTGTGCGTACGCAGCAAAAAAATTGAGCTTTTATAAATAGAACGTTAGTCTGACTCTCATGGGCTCTTGCACTATATAAAAATTTTACAAAAAGAGACTTTGTATTTCCGTAGTACAATAAGAATGCATTAAATTTATGCCTTTTATGATTGGAAAGAAAATAGAAAGAAATAGATACGAAAAAGAGCAAGAAAATCTTTACGCCTGCTTCTTTCGCAGCCGGATTTGGTCCTCCCGAAGTTTCGTAGATCCTTCACTCAAGGGTTGCCCATAAATTCTGCCACGCTTTTTTTCCCCAACATTTTTCATCTCCTCAACCTTGGTTACGTATCGCACTTCACCTCCCCCTCCCTTTCCCCCTTGTCATGGTATTTTTCATAAGTACAGTAGAACCCCGATTTTACGTTTGCAGTCGGACTAGTGATAAAAACGCACCAATTGGGAAAACCTAAAATCGGGGTCGGGGTAATAATCTATCATATCGTTTAAAAATCGACCCTTATCGGATGGACTAGTGGAGAAAATGTGTAATCTTTACTTGTTTTTTTGTTTTTAGATACAATTTCATTTATAGCACGTTCCATACTAACAGTTCTTACACATTTGTTTGAATGACATTTTCGAAAAATAATAATAATAATAATAAGTTTTTATAAGTTGAATCGCTTGATCAGCTGTGGGGATACCCTCTATAATTTCTTTTTCAACTTCATCAATTCATTACTATCATTCGGAACCTGGTATAAAATCTGAAATTGAGAGAATTCTTGATGTGATACATGCAACATCCACTTCTGAGAGAATTTCAAGAAGATTAGCAGCAGCTTTGTTCCTCAGTTGTTGTGAAGGAAGATCCTATTGGACTAGCGAAGGAAACCAATCATCGTACTTAGTATCGTCAGATCGTAACGTAATATCGGGGTTACACTATATAATTGTAATTAAAAAAAAATAGTCACACTTCTTACTATCCCCTCCCTTCCTATTTTGACACCTAAGCATAAACCATTTCGCTATACCCTTGAAGCGTGACATTTTTTGTGGACAGCCCCTTGACAACCTCTAGACCTAAAATTGCACTCTAATGCTCAATATCTGTTGGGAACATGACAAATACCGTAAAGTCGGGTTACTTGGACCCACAAGGAGGTTACTTGAGCCCACAGTAAAATGATAAAATCTGGGTTTGGTACTAGCATTAGAGACTGCAGAGTGCTTCTACCTAGAGGAGAAACGAGGAACTACGTGCAAGTCTTCAACTAATAAGTACCAAACATAGATTTTATCATTTTACTGTAATGGGCTCAAGTAACCCCCTAGGGTCCAAGTAACCTGACTTTACGGTACTCTTAAGAAATAGACATGACAAAACGAGGAAAACTTTCAGACCAGCTCGTGTTGCAGCCTGATTTCGATCTCCCGAAGTTTCATAGATTCGACCCTCACTTGGAAGTCCCTAGACCTAAAATTGCACGCCCTATCTGTTGGAAACATTGCAAATACCTCTTAAGCAATGTTTCCGTGCTCGAGAATTCGAGACAGCTGGAAACCTCAAAGGTTAAAGAGCAAAACTGAATCTCCGTTCTGTGATAAGAAGGGATATTGGGAAATTTGAAGTGAAACACGACAGAGTTTTTTCGAGAATGTTTCAAGGATGACTCAAAATCATTGCTGAAATTCAAGAGAAATTTCAACATGAAATTTGAAAGAATATGACTGTTATTTATCAATGAGATGTTTTCAAACAGAGAAGTTGTAATTCACCAAATAAAATATATTTTAAAAATTCTTGAAATTTGCCGGGCACTAACTACATTGGGTATCATGATCAGTTTCAGATCAAGAATTATGGAATAATTAAAATAATTAATGTCCGACTACCAGAAGTCCCCATTTTGCTATACTGTAAAAATAAATGTTGTTTTTTTTGTAAAATTTCTGGTTTTACAGTACTCAACTTTAAATTGCTAGTTTTAAAGTCTATTACTGTGCTTTTTACAGTTTTAAACTGGAACCTTTACTGACAGTATTATGCTGTTGTTTTTACAGTACAGGGTGTATAATACAGCTAAATTTATGTTAATAAATGCTAATTTTACAGTAATAAATTGTAAAATTGCCAGTTTTACAGTAATAATCTGTGAAATAGCTAAATTTATAATTTGTAACAGTGCATTTATAGTTTTAAACTGAAACCTCTGCTACCAATATTATGCTCTAAAAACAACAGTTTATTATTTACAATGTAATCCTCGCTTTAAAAAACTTTATTTTCGCAAAGGTGCTTTTATTATTTTGTGAATCACAGCTCGTTTCCGTCTTATGGGGTTTTTTTCCCCTTCTGAAATTCTGAAAGCGATTTCTGATAGTGGAAGTTTTTGGATAGTTGGAACTTTATTGTAATTTGTTGTTTCCATTTTTCAGCAATATTTTTTTCTAAAAGAGCACACAGGCATCTCTGATCAATTTTAAACAAATCGTTTTAAAATAGTTTAATTTTATGAAAAATAAGCTCGCAAAAAAAAAAAAAAAAAAAAAAACTTACATTCTGTGGCTACCCATGCTGGATCGTTGCTTGACTGATTTGTCTGAAAATAGCTGTCAATAAATAAACTCTGATGTCCAAATAGTGGCTCTAACTGGTTTTCTGAAGAAGAAGGACTATTTATCTTGTGAAAAACAGCTTGTTGAGAAAAATGATATACCCATTACAGGTTTTTGTATGCAGTAACTAACAAGCGTCCCATTTTTAGGCTACTGGGCATAAATGGGTTAAGCTTCCTTCTAGTGAAGAGAAATTACTGAATTTAAAATGCGAGGGTTTTTTTTATTTTATTTTTAAGAGAAGAAAAAAAAATGATCTACACTGCAAAAAAAAAAAAAAAAAAAAAAAAGGTATTGTTTTCACGGTATAATACTGGTAGCAAAGGTTCCAGTTTAAAACTAAAAGCACAGTAATAAACTCCGAAACTAGCTATTTTAACAGTTTATCACTGTAAAACTAGCAATTTTAGTTTATTACTGTAAAATTAGCATACCATAAAATTAACTGAACTATACTGTAAAACAACAGTATAATACTGGCAGCATAGGTTCCAGTTTAAAAATATAAAATGCACAGTGATAAACTGTGAAACTAGCAATTTTAGTTTATTACTGTAAACAAAAAATTTTACAGTTTATTAATGCAAACTAGCAATTTTAGTCTACTACTGTAAAATTAGCAATTTTAGTTTATTACTGTAAAATTAGCTGTATTATACTGTAAAAACAACACCTATTTCTTACAGTGTAAAATCATATTTCATTTATCTATATTTTACGTAAGTACAGTGAAGTTCTCTATAAAAAGGCACCGACCGCTTTATTAAAAATTGGCTCTTGAATACGAGCGACAAACACACAAAATTTAAATTATACTAATAATAGTAATAATAATAAATCTATATACATAAAAGACTACTTCTGAAACCGTATGTCCGGGGTAATCTTCCAAACTACTGGACCGATTTTAACCATTTTTGCACCGTTAGATAGCTACAGTAACAGAGAGCAGGATAAGCTATAATTTATTTCTAAAAAGCTTAGTTTAAAAAAGTTATTATGGAAAATAGTAAATTTCATTTAATTTCCCCATAAAATAATTAAATTTACAGTGCATTGTTGAAAAAATTTGGTTGCCATGCAACAACAATATTAATAGTAATCATGGTGAAAATTTTGAACCTAGGCTTCGCTGGAGTAAGTATGAAATTTATTGCTTTCTTAGGATTTTTATATTCATTTATGCCAATAATCGCTAACGTGGTAAATAAAAATGGAATTGATTTTGGCAACAGTTAGAGAACATAAAATGTTTATAGTCAAAAAAATTCTAAGTTAGGTACATAAGATGTTTTCACTAATGTAGTCACAAGGATAGAAACTAATAATGGGACTTATTTAACGAGTAATATTTGGAAATGGTTAATTTCAGTGCGATTGATACTGTAAATCTCCATATATTATTTCTCTAAGCCGAATCCTATACCCGGTCGAAACTCGCTCATTTCTTTATCGAATTGCAAGAAAATTTATGATTTTGAAGCTTATCCCGCGGGCTATTGACGAAAATTAGACCCACAATCTAAAACGTGTCGGTTCGTTTTTTATTCGAACTTCAATTTTTGGGCACAAAATTGACTCTATCTAGCCGAAATAATTGTCGTATCGTCTCCATTTTGATTTCATTCGAAAGATTAAAAAAAATGCGTTCTTTAGAACGTTTCTCCGCTAGCGCCGCGTAACGAGAATCTCGAAAATCCACGTTTAAGCGACTTATAAGCGATTGAAGTTTGAAAAAGTTAAATTTTTTGCTCAACTGTCAAAATCGTTACATTGTTGTTCAAATCAATTTTAAATGCGACATTTCAAGCCAAGGCTTAGCTCGGTAAACCTTAATTGTAACTTTTATTGTTTCAAAATACTATGGTTGTTTTGCGATAACGTTAGTATTTAGTTGAGTAGCCTTGGGTATTTGATTTTAATATAGGGTATCACTTTTGTAGTAGTTGTAAAAGTAAATGTGTCTTTGATCTCTTTGAAAAGTTGTCAGAACGACGGTAGTAGATGGCGATGTTGTGCAAATGAAGCCAATAAAAATTGTCGTATTAAATTTTAAGTTTAAAGTTTTTTTTTTTTTTTTTTTGTGGAATTCCGCACGGGTCACCTAGTATATATTTATTTTAATATACCAAGCTTATAACATTTCCTATTTACTCAAACATTATTTGTAGCTTGCTATTTTTTTTTAGCTTGCATTATTTTTTTAATAGTTTATCCATAACATAGCCATTGTTTACAGAAGTAGCCATTATGTTTATAGATATGCACTTTAGTGTTGGGAAATTTATGAATGAGTTTCACTAAACCACCCTACACCCACAGAAACCCGGGCAGGGCCGGGTACCCGGCTAGTAATATATAAAAAAATAATAGTTATAATTAAAATAAATAAATAAGTAATATTTAAAAATAAATAAATAAATAATATTTAAAAATAAATAAATAAATAATATTTAAAAAAATAAATAAAATAAAAAAGGGAGGTAAAATAAAAATAAAAAGCACTAGAGGGTTATGAAATTTTTTTTTTTTTTTTTTTTTTTGGGGGGGGGGGGAATTTGCGCCATAGAGCTTGGGGGAATGGGCACCCCTGGTTCCGACAGTACACAGTATTCCGTAGGCATTTTCAGCTTTAGACAAAATTATTTACCGAATAATTTTTAGGTATTGAAGTGCCAAAGTTTTATTATTACAATTAGCTGCAGATGAGAAATACACAGTAAAAAATAGATGTTGTTTTTACTGTATAATACAGCTAATTTTACAGTAATAAACTGTAAAATTACTAGTTTCGCAGTTTATTACTGTGCTTTTACAGTTTTAATATTACATATACTGTTATTTATTTATTATTTTTATTTATTTATTTTTAAATTTATGCATTTATTTATTTATTTTATATATATATATATATATATATATATATATATATATATATATATATATATATATATATATATATATATATATGTATATCAGTAGCGAGGCGTGACTTCAAGCGTCAGTCATCGCTAACTTTCAGGTCCCAAAAGAAATATACCAGACCATATGTTTCGCTCAGGGGTGTTTGTGATAAGAAATTTCTGAAAATTTTGGGCTGCCGTTTCCGAAATTTAATTTTTCAGTTTTCGAAAATTTTATTTCCGTTGAAGCAGGAAATTCTCCTCACACAATAAATGAAGTATACTTTAAAATGATAAAAATCATTCATGTTGTTTTTATGAGTTTTAAAACTAAAAATTTCAACTTACCTTGTAAAAATCTTGGTTCACAGATGCTTCTTTTTCAATTTGAAAAGTTCAAGCTTGCTGAAATGCAAAGCTCGAACGGCAACGCGCACTACTTTTTATGAAAAACATTTTAATTGAAACTAAAAAGAGAGTAAAAAAACAAAACCACGCACACATATATTCGTTTTTGAAAGTTCGATGAAGTTCCAAAACAAAAAAGGTAACGGTGTTTTCCCCCATGCAAAACTACTGTTGCAAACAATATTGTCTTCGACCCGTCGGGCTCATATTGGCGCCATCGTAAGATAACAATATTTTTCTAACCGCAACCCCTTTTTTGGAAAAATGTGACGCACCGAATTGAAAAAAATATATAAAAGAATAAACGAAACAGGAGAAAAAAATCTCTACCCCTCCCCATCCAACCCCCACGATCCGCCAAAACTGAGAGTTGCCAGTAAAAACAAAATGCTTTGCACATAAAATTTCCGCGGGTAATCGCCGATGACTCGTACGACATTTAAGGGAAGCTGTGAAAGAATCTGATTGGCTGAAATGGCTGACAAACGAAAAAAACTTGCGCGCGCACACACAAAACCGATGCGATATCTTTAGCGATGAGTGAAGGTCACGCCTAATCGTTTACTCAACAGATGGCACCACTAAAATAAAATTATTTGGAATATAAAATGATCCGAAAAAATAATCTGAAAATAAAATTTTAAAAACTTTAATTCTTCCAGTGCAAAACGGGGTTTGCCTTCAGGTCATCGGCGAATCGTTCGATGACTTGAGGCCTCGCTACTGATGTATATATATACTAGCTGACCCGGCGAACTCTGTTCCGCCTTAAAGGCAATAAATAAGCAAATTTTTGAATTTATTAAGTTTTTTATTATTAGAAAATACAGAAAAAAAATTAAGTACCTACATTAATCATTCATTATTGTTTCTGTATTTCAGTACATAGGTTGCTCTTCACTTAAGTACCTTGTGATACACAACATTTTTTGTTTTATTATCAGGCGCAAAAACAAACAACGCAGATCGTCTTCCGGCCCGTGAACATGCCACATATAATTGACCATAGGAAAAACAGTAATGTTTTAGATTCAAACCACAAACTTTTAAGAATTGTCCTTGTGATTTGTTGATGGTCATGACAAATGCAAGACGGATCGGAAATTGAAGTCTTTTAAATTCAAACGGCATATCGGTCGGAATCAGCGGGATCCTTGGAATGAGCAATCGTTTCTGACAGCTTATCACAAATAAATTTCAAGAGAAGTAACGCGTTTGTTTATAATTTATTTCATAAAAAAGTCAAAAAACACTCAACGCACAGCTAACTTACAACCTGTTTACTGCGCTCCGGAAGCTGCCAGAACGTGTGCTTTATGTCGCTCAGCCATGGAGGTGTCAAAAAAGGCTTCGTAAAAAGGCGAAGTCAATAAGACATTTTTTCTATTTATGTAACTGACACACATAAATTATAGCCTATATCCGTCTCCTGGCTTTAAGCTACCTACCCACCAATTTTTAGCCATACCGGTACAACCGTTTTCGAGTTATAAATAGTGTAACTAACACGACTTTCTTTTATATATATATATAGATTTCACAAAAAAGTCAAAAAACACTCAACGCACAGCTAACTTACAACCTGTTTACAGCGCTCCGGAAGCTGCCAGAACGTGTGCTTTATGTCGCTCAGCGATGGAGGTGTCAAAAAAGGCTTCGTAAAAAGGCGAAGTCAATAAGACATTTTTTCTATTTATGTAACTGACACACATAAATTATAGCCTATGTCCGTCTCCTGGCTCTAAGCTGCCTACCTACCAATTTTTAGCCATATCGGTACAGCCGTTCTTGAGTTATAAATAGTGTAATTAACACGACTTTCTTTATATATATATATATATATATATATATATATATATATATATATATATATATATATATATATATATATATATATATATATATATATATATATATATATATATATATAAATTTTTTTTTTTTTTTGAGAAAGTTGGGAACAAGAACATAAGAAATTTAAAGATATGGATTTGACTTTGACTCAAGTAAAATAAAACTACATTTCTGCAAAAATAATAAGAGAGGAAGAAATTTAGGTTGGAAAAGAATCTTTGCAATGATGACCAGTAAAGTTCGAATTGGCAGCCTACTTCCATGATGCAAAAACGATTTACAAACAATACTTAGCCCTCAACAAAAGCAATTACATAATTACAATTAAGTAGGGTGAGTTCTGGTAAGTGCGTCCACTGGGAATTATGTGAACACTGTCCTGAAATGTCTTCTGCGACACATCGACTATGTTAGATAACTGTCTAATGATAATTTCTGTAGGTAGAATTCAGGCCTGGATTCAATAGACGAAACACAATCAGAGACAACTTAAATGTCTTCAAAAAAACTCTAAAGTAAAGATTGAGAAGATTTTGTTTCAGTTTCTCTTGTAGTCATACCAAGCAATTGAAGTCAAGAAATGCAAGATGTTTCTTTTGAGTAATAGCTACTAATAACATAAATGGGGATTTTTGATCAAATACTCTAACTAAAATTTATTTATATGACGGTACGCACTTTCCCTTTCTTTAAAATAAGGTGGAAGTAAGTGCGTACCATTGTAATGGGGCAAGTGCGTACCACTATAATGAGGCATATACATATACACTGCTCGACATTGAAAATGCAACTCCAAGAAGGAGTGGTCAAAAACTGATGAAATTTGGTAAGAAGACAGAGACAGCATGGAACAATAAGTGATATTTATTTCAAAATAAATAAGTAAAATTTAGAGCGAGGACGGCGTCGGCTCAGTAAGAAGTAGGACCACCGCGGACAGCGATGCACGAAGAAACACGTCTAGGCATGGAGTCAATAAGCCTGCGGATGGTGTCCTGAGGGATGGCACTCCATTCCCTTTCAACCATTTGCCACAGTTCGTCCTCTGAACGAGGCAGTGGCAGGTTCTGCAAACGGCGTCCAATCACGTCCCACACATGTTCGATTCGTGACAAGTCAGGAGAGTATGGTGGCCAGGAAAGCATCTGTACACCTCGTAGAGCATGTTGGCTGATTCGAGCACTGTGAGGCCGGGCGTTATCCTGTTGAAAAATTGCATTTGGCAGACCCTGAAGGTGGATTGCCGCCGGCCGCAGTACATTATCTACATATCGTTGGGCCGTCATAGTGCCCCGAATACGAACTAGAGGTGATACGGAATTGTATGCAATAGCGCCCCAAACCATTATGCCACGTTGTCGCGCTGTGGGGCGTTCCACAGTTACTGCCGGATTCGATCTTTCTCCACGTCGATGCCACACACGTATGCGCTGACTATCGCTGGACAAACAGAAGCGGGATTCATCTGAGAACACTACGGTTTGCCATTCTGCCATCCACGTCGCTCTGGTCCGGCACCATTCCAAACGTTGGAGTCTGTGCTGTGAGGTCAATGGCAGTCTTCTTAGCGGGCGCCGTGATTGCAGGCCACGTGCAACCAGTCGACGGGAAATGGTTCTGGTCGACACAGGAACATCCAGGGTACCTTGCACGTGCTGCAGAATCGATGTACAAGTGACTTGCGGGTCCGCCACAGCTTGTCGGTGAATCCGTCGATCCAAGCGGTCTGACGTCACTCTGGCTGCACCTGCACCCCTCAATGTGGCTACATTTCCTCTTTCCAACCATCTCCGACACAGCCGATGCGCAGTGCTTGCATCCATGTGGGTATCAGCTGCAATTTGACGTATGGACCAACCTCCCCTTCTCAGTCCGATCACCATGTCCCTTGTAAAGTCGTCTATATGCTAGAAGTGTCTTCGTTGAGGACGGCGTGGCATTTCCTCCTATCACACGTGTCCTTCGAGACAAAAACCAAATTTCTCCGATAATTAGTCTGGCAGAAAAACCAACATGAACATAGCCCACTTTTCAACTTCATTCTCTTATATCTTACTTCACGTGCGTCGGAGAGCTGCGCATTTCATATCATTTGCATAACTCAGTGACGTGCGTCTACGGTAAAATTTGCATGAATTTTTGACCACTCCTTCTTGGTGTTGCATTTTCAATGTCGAGCAGTGTATATAATATATATATATATATATTTTTTTTTTTTTTTTTTTGAGAAAATTGGGAACAAGAACATAAGAAATTTAAAGATATGGATTTGACTTTGACTCAAGTAAAATAAAACTACTTTTCTGCAAAAGTAATAAGAGAGGAAGAAATTTAGGTTGGAAAAGAATCTTTGCAATGATGACCAGTAAAGTTTGAATTGGCAGCCTACTTCCATGATGCAAAAACGATTTACAAGCAATACTTAGCCCTCAACAAAAGCAATTACATAATTACAATTAAGTAGGGTGAGTTCTGGTAAGTGCGTCCAAGGGGTAAATGCGCCCACTGGGAATTATGTGAACACTGTCCTGAAATGGCTTCTGCGACACATCGACTATGTTAGATAACTGTCTAATGATAATTTCTGTAGGTAGAATTCAGGCCTGGATTCAAGAGACGAAACACAATCAGAGACAACTTAAATGTCTTCAAAAAAACTCTAAAGTAAAGATTGAGAAGGTTTTGTTTCAGTTTCTCTTGTAGTCATACCAAGCAATTGAAGTCAAGAAATGCAAGATGTTTCTTTTGAGTAATAGCTACTAATAACATACATGGGGTATTTTGATCAAATACTCTAACTAAAATTTAGTTATATGACGGTACGCACTTTCCCTTTCTTTAAAATAAGGTGGAAGTAAGTGCGTACCATTGTAATGGGGCAAGTGCGTACCACTATAATGAGGCATATACGTACTATTATGCGGAGCAAGTGCGTACCATTATGATGAGGCAAGTGTGTACCATTAAGTGGAAAATCCAACTCTCGTAATTCGCCTTTAATTTTGCTTATAACTCTTTTATAAGCCGATTATAAATCCGACGTCATTTCTATCAAGTATTTATATTTACATTGAATGCGGCATAAGATTTCAATTTTGTTCATTACCTCTGAAATATATTACTTTTACATATCAGTTAGTAAATTTTTTGTTGAAAATAGCGATCATAAGCTAATATTATTTTAAACCAGAATGACAAATGAAGCAATGAAATTAAGTGAAACACTAAATAAGGAACCAACTTATTCAAAAAAACGAAGGTGGAGTAATGAAGAAATTATATTTAAGAAAATTTAGAACACCTTGTGAAAAACTATTTCAATGTATAAGGGAAAAAAAGTACAAGTATCATATCATGATCAATTCTTTCCTTTTTTTTGCTCTTTATTTTGTGTTTGTTCTTACTGCTGCTGATTCTAACAAGAAAAATATTTTAAAACAGTATTTATTAAGAAAAAAAAAGAAAGAAAACGAATTGTTCACTCAGGTCACCTAACGATCTACCATACAAATAGAATTAAAGAAAATCACAGGGGTAAGCACTTACAACAACGCTATTGGGCGCACATGTCTCATCTTACATTTAAGAAGGGGTAAGTGCGAACCCTGGCTTAAACACAGACTGATTAATGTATTAAACCAAAATAAACTATGTAGACTATAAGTGGTTATCTATATATATAAAGATGACGGTGTTCGTTTGTCTGTTTGTACGTTTGTAACCGCTGGCCAGAAGCCCCCACAGCACCTACAGACCTGAAACTTGGCTCAAAAATTCGAACGTACCCCGCTCTCGTGCACCTCGAAGCCCAAATTTTTAATTTCGAATTAGTTATTTTTAAATTAATTAATTAGTCTCATTTTTGGTGTATCCACCATAATTGAGGGGGGAAAACCTTCCCCCACCCAAAACATTATATATCGTTTTAGAGGGGTTTTTTTTCTGAAAAAGAAAAGTTTTAGCACGTTTATGTCCGTTAATTAGGACAGGAGATATTAATTAATCAAATTTAATCAATTTTCAAGGCTTAACTATGTACGCTCAACTATGGTACTAGGTCCATTTTCCTGATCAGCTACTCTTTTGTCCTTGAAGTTACTTTGTGGTTAAAATTGTGCGTATAGATTTAAGCCTTGAAAATTTATTCAATTTGAATGCTTAATATCTCTTATTTCTTTCTTAATTTTCTGTCTTTTTGATTTATTTGGCGAATTGATTTAAACTTTAACATGACTTTAAGTGGAGTTTAAAAGATGGAGCACATTTGAACTAAAGGATATAATAATTTTAGTTCAGAGGGGTCGGAGGGAATTTAAATTTATTCAGTTGAATTCCTCAAAATTTGGTGTTACCAAAAATGTCAGAATGGAACTATTATTGTTAAAAAAATAGCGATGGCTATCAGCTACTCTTCGTATTTGGCGTGGTAAAGTTTGGCAACAATAGGGATATTTACCAAACCTCCCAGCCAGTGAAACACTTCTTTCTCCAAATTAAAGAAAAAGAAAACGCTCTGTGAAGGAACAGTAGTTGTTTGCAGTTTAAAAAGTATTTTATTGCATGTTTAAAACATGTATATAATGCCGCCAAACCTAAATTTTTAATAGTTCCATTCTGACATTTTCGGTAACACCGCTATGAAGTTACTCTTCGTATTTGGCGTCGTAAAGTTTGGCAACAATCTGGAAATTTACCAAACCTGCCAGCCAGGGAAATCTTGCTTATTTGAGGGTTACTGTTATAGATTGTATTCACTTCAAAGAGATGGTGCGAAAGACATTATATTTCTTGCCTTTTAATGTTCACATTAAAATCATGGAAGAATGGTTGAGGGTGAGCTACCTGAAACAATCGGTTCCCTATGTTAATAAATTTAAATTTGGCGACCAATTTTACATTGAAATTACGGTTAAATCGGTGGATTATGTTAAACTTCAAGGGCAAAATTGCTGTGTTCGTTGAGAGTTTTCGAAAATCTTGCCACTACAGTTATCTCAAAAGTTCCATTGAAACGTTTATTTGGCGAATTGATTTAAAATTTAATATGACTTTTAGTGGAATTCAAAAGGTTGGGGAGCACATTTGAATCAAATATAATAATTTTACTTTAGAGGGTTAGAGTGAATTAAACTTTATTTAGTTAACTTCCTTTACAGTTGTTGCACGGGCATCGCCGTGCGGGTACTGCTAGTTACTAAATAAAAACAACTTACATTTGCTCACTTGGTCTTATTAAAAGGACAAAGGAAGAATCACAGACACAACTCTCTCAATCTTCAAATCGCAGTTGTTCGTAAGACGCGTGGGATATCACTGATTGCGTTTCATCCATACAAGCAAGTACTGATCTCTAGTATTAGGAATTATCCCAAGGCAACTACCTAACATATTTAATATGTGCCAGAAGTTTTATTCCTGCTCATATTCACATAATTTAAGGTGGACGCACTTACCCCGATAGGTAGGGAAAGTGCGTACCTTAGAATAGGTGTCATAAACCAGGTCACAAAACCTATGCTTATAGTTTATTTGACATATTATATGCTTGAAAATCTTAGTAAAGGATCTGGAAAGAAAACTAAAAAAAAAATTGTGAGTGTACAAGCTTTTTCAACAGAGCAGCATCTTTGAGAACATGAACTTTGAAAAAAAGGGTACGCACTTACCAGAACTCACCCTATTTTTAAAATTGAATAAAATCATAGCTTGCTGCATAATTATTAACAATAACATCAACAAGTGGCGTAGCGATTTTTTTTTATGGGGGTTGTTACTGGAAAATTTTCGAAATCCAGTTCACGGCACCGTAGGTAGAAAATGTTCCATTATAGACTTTTTGAAATCTTTCGTTTGAGACCAAGATCAAGACGATACGATAATTATTTCGCCAGATAGAGCCATTTTTGGGTCAAAATTTTAGATTTTGAATAAAAAAATAACTATTCATCAAATTTTTTTCCGACCTCAATCTTCCTTTGCTAACCTGCTCCCGCTGTAAAAATTGGAACGAAATCGGTCATACAGTTTCTGAGTTTACACCGGACACACATATTTTGGAGTTTGTGCTTCATATGTATGAAGATTGTCCTTAATGACACATATGAAGCGTTACGTGGGGGCAAAGTTACCGTTTTCCATGGAATGGCCCTCAAGCATCTTGCATGTAAATTGTCAACGAGCAATACATGAATTCCGTAGAAGCTGTTTCTCTGCTGGCACAGTGTCAGTGCAGAGAAAACAACTTGTCTTCAGTTCTCCTGAACACGCCATACTGTTCGCCAACAGCGATACACGCACTCCAGGCGTAAAAATTGCTTCTATGACTATTCCTGTTGATTCTTATGCAGACCAGTCATTTAGGGGATGGGGGGGGGGGGCTATTCCCCGGCTTTGAGAAATTAAGCATTTACACATAAGTTGCGTGTTTTTTTCGTTGTTTTCCAATGAAATTGTATTGTTCGCACCCGTTGCCTCCCCCCCCCCTCGGAAAAACTTGAAATGACGGGCCTGTTCTTATGTAAAATAACCTTCTGAATCAAACTAACATCTTTCTTACAGCGCTCTCGCCACTTTTTGAAGACAGTTCCCTTTAAGTTTTTTTTTTTCTTATCTATAATTTAATGGGAAAGATTTTAATTTTCAGGGTTAAGAGTTATTTTTTATTTTGAATTTCTTTTAAAGAGCTAAAGAGGAGAAACGCTCAAAATCATGCACATCTGCGGGGGGGGGGGCTTGATACTTAAGAAAAGAAATCGTCGACAATGATAAGTTTTCGGGGGGGGGAGCACTTGCAACCACCATCTTTTAGAGATAACCTACATTTCAAGAAGGGATATGCAGTAATATTCCTTCAGTTTTAGGGCCTACAAGTATGTATTTTGTACTCTAAAAGCACTTATTTTCGATGGCAGTACTTTTCACGAAAATGATGATAGCGATGGTTTTGCGAGCTGAAAATTGATCGAATTTCATCTGAACCGAACCGAAAGTTTAGAAACAAGATGCGAACACATATTTCAAAAGCTTTAAATTTGCGAGATTACGAAGGACTCGGGAAAATTACAGACTTGGCAAAATAAGTGTTTTCACTATACTGGGTGAGGGAATGAGCAAATTTTGACGATTGGATTTGAAATTGACAACACTTCAGACTATAGTACGAAAATGCGACTCTTTGATCTGTAACTTAATCGTTGTTAACCCTTTAAGCGGTCAATTATTTTACCAGAAATGCTTCCAAAAAAGGCATATTTTTTTATTGCATATAGTTAAGTATCATACTTAACAGAATAAGAATATCAAGATTTTTTTTTTTTTTTTTTGTCGTTTTTAATGCTTTTACAACATTTTTTATTTTACAATTTTGGTCACAAAAACCCGAAATGTTTGCTTTTTTCAAGTACATTCTGCAGTAAAGAATGGTTTACAAATCATGCGAAAATTTCTCTCACACTTACTAGGAATTTTGAAGTTTACAATTTTCCAAACAGTTCAGAAGTCTGTTTCATACTGTCTAGTCATACAGTAGAACAAAAAGTTCCCGCTTTCCCGCTACATAGAAAAACCCGGATGAAAAGCATTTCATTTACATGGACAAACCACACCATCTGTTGAAAAATAATACTACTAAATAGTCTCTTTCAATAATGAAAAATTCGGGCAAACCATTGTGATTCGGGCACGAAATTGACCTCATCTGGTTTGCCCGTACGCCGTACGGGCAAACCAGATGAGGTCAATTTCGGGGAGCACGTACACTGTACGGGCAAACCGCTTAAAGGGTTAAGGAAAAATCCTGCTTTTGAAGGTTCAATTTTTTTTTTTTTTTTCATTTTTTTTTTTTTTTTTTTTTTTTTTGAGTGTTTTCAGGTTTTTTAAAAAAAAAAGTCTTGTGAACTTTTTAGATTATTTTATTACATGTCTGAACATGAGAAAAATATTCACCTGTAACCGATTTTAATGCACATTCATGCAACTGCTGTTTTCAATCGGAGGACAAATGGAGCTCGTCATTTTCAGCTGAGAAAAAAGGGGGGGGGGGGCAAAGAAAACTGTTTCCGATCACAGGTACCATCCGACGACCTCTGAGCAAAGTACAAGGAGTGGTACTTTTAAGCAGTGGTCGGAAGTAGCGCGCTACAAGTAGCGAAACTACTGTAGTAGCTACATTTTTTAGTAGTTTATAGTGTAGCGCACTACTTTTTGAAAAAAAGTAGAGTAGTGAGTAGCGCGATGCAAAAAAATAGTAGTTTGTAGCGATTTCTGAAAACTACTTTTTAATTAAAAAATAATAATAATAAATGAAAAAAAAATAAACAAAAAGAGAACGAAGGACAAAAATAAGGTAGTTCTTGTGGCGAATATTCGTAAAAATTGTAAAAAAAAATCTAAAAAGGACAAATTTTAGCAAAAAAAAGGAACAAAAAGAAAAAGTAACAAATAAATTCAAAGACAATTCCTATTTCTATTCCATATTCGAATGAGATAATTTTTTAATTTAAACCACTTTTCGAATGTTTTCGGTCGATCCTCAAAGGATGTATTCTTTTTATTTATTTATTTTTTTAAAAGTAGCGAAGTAGCAACTACATTTCAAAAGTAGTGTAGCTCGCTACGTATAAAAAAAAGTAGTTGTAGCTGTAGTTAACTACATTTATAAAAAAGTAGTTGTAGTTGTAGTTCGCTACAAAAAATATGTAGTTTTTCCAACCACTGCTTTTAAGTACCAGCTTGATTCCAGCCATTTAGGATTCATACGAAATTAAAATAGGCGGTACTTCTGAGTCCCGTTGGGGCATAAAGGGAAAAGAAATGAAAGCATAAAAAACTCAGTGTTGTGTTGAAAAATTAAAAAAAAAAGTAAAATAATTTTGATCCCTCCAAACAACTGCTATTATTGATAAATAAATAATAAAAATAATTAAGTTATTTATTTTTCTACCAATCTTTGTTCTTCAGGCAGCAAGATTAACGCGAATTGGGAGCAAATTGCGCCAGATATCATTCGAAATGCGAGTCTTCGGATATCAGGCGTCTTCTATGTTAGAGCTGGACTCTTTCGTACTCTTCGTCAGCGGCGCCACACTTCGAGTAAGTATTCTTATTGAAGCAAATGCACCAACACCCACAGCTCGGTCATGACATCCTGAGACTGCGGTTTTGTCCTTATTCTGGACTCCTCAGTTCAGGAATAGCCGCTCGCTGGTAAGGTAAATAAAATTCATTTTATCTACCAGTTTGTTGGCTATCTTGGCTACATTAACCCATTTATACCCAGTAGCCTAAAAACGAGACGCTTGTTAGTTACTGCATACAAAAACTTGTAATGGGTACATCCTTTTACTGAAGCTGCTTTTCACAAGTTAAATAGTCCTTCTTCTTGAGAAGACCAGCTAGAGCCACTATTTGGACATCAGAGTTTATTTATTTGGAGGGCATTTACATATTTGGAGGGCACCAATTTCAAATTAATGGAATTTAGATCTGCATTTCGGAACATTTATGATGCCAAATATAAAGAATTTTGTTATATGATAGTGTATCAACTATGTAGAGCAGAATATGTGAACAAGTTTTCATTTGTGCACATCGACTTATATACTACAGTCGAACCTTGTTCTACGAACTCCAAAGGAGCTTAAAAACTAATTCATTTTAACCCATTTATGCCCAATAGCGTAAATACGGGACCCTTGTTAGTTACTGCATACAAAACCTGTAATGTGTATATCATTTTACTAAAGCTGTTTTTTACAAGTTAAATGGTCCTTCTCGAGAAAACCAGTTAGAGCCACTATTTGGACATCAGAGTTTATTTATTGACAGCTATTTTCAGACAAATCAGTCAAGCAACGATCCAGCATGGGTAGCCACAGAAAGTAAGGGTGAACTTTTTTTTCATAAAATTAAATTATTTTAAAATGATTTGCTTAAAATTGATCAGAGATGTCTTCTGTAATGTTACTTTGCGAAAGAAAAGTCAAGTAAGGTCGTATTTTGCTCACATATCTGCAAACTATCCCATAAACAGGACGTTAAATAACTTAATAAATATGGCCACGGCGATCTATTTTAAGCCTAAAATGTATGTAAACCATTCCAAGTAAGCGTTCTAAGCAGTTAAAAATAGAAAATAAAATATTTAAATAAACTTGGGCATAAATGGGTTAAGAGGATCTTTGCCTCCAGCTCGATCATTGGCTATTCCTAACTGAGGAGTCCACAATAAGGACGAAACTGCAGTCTCAGGATGCTATGATCGAGCTGTGGGTGCATTTGCTTCAGTTCTGCCTTAGCCCTGGCTTATGGGCGGTATCTCATTGCATATGTATTCTCATTATCTTTACAAGACTATATCGTCGGCACCATGCTAAACTAACGAATGTGAAAAATAGCTTTTTTCAAGTTCATTTTTCAAGCTCAAATTTTACAAATAATTAAAATTAAAATGATACCTTCGAACGATATTTTTACACTTAAAGATATCTATAAGAGTTTAAAAGTTGAAAATAACTAAACACGTCATGTGGGAAAAAGTTATATACAGTGTTTTGGCTCTCCTGAAAAGTGCCAATTTTCACATTCGTTAGTTTAGCATGGTGGCGACGATATTATGTTTAGCACGTCCTGTTAAACTTGCATTACCTTTTTAATTTTTGCACCCGTTCATCCTAGATGCACACTTCCAATTGCAAAAATGCTCAGAATGAGGTGCACAGTTAGGGTATTAAAAGTTTGAAACGGAAAAAAAAGTCAAAAAATACGAAATCTAACTTTTTTTACAAACCCTAGATCTTCTAACATATTTTTAGGGAAATCAAAAGCAAGAAAAAGTTATTCGAACAGAAAAGTTTGACATTAGTGCAACAAAAATTCAATATGAAAAGCAGAGTTTAGTGACTTGCACCATTTTACACGGGAACTAGGGTTTAAAATTATATGTGTGCATAGAGTGCTTTTTCAAAATGATTGTTCGAAATTTAGTTGTGTATTTCTACATGTCTCAGATTAACATAATTTGCATTATTTTTTTAATAGCAATGAAAAACATAAATATTTTGTTATTGAAGGGGTCGGGTGTAAATAATCGTTACTGCATTTTTTAAATCAAAAGTATGGCTTGTGAAAATTTCGAAAAATTACTGCCGGAAGTATTTTGATTTTAAAAACAAAGTGCGTATATTTCTGTTCATATGCCCACATATCATTGGTTTCACCAAATGATTCGAGTTTTACAATTTTGTCAGATACCACTATTTACGCCCAAGCTCTTCAATTTTATTTCGACAAATTATTAATTCTCTGAGACGGGGCGATAGGTTTTTCGATTTCATTTTCTGTGCAGTTCCTTAAAACTTTGAACCTGTATGTTTTAATCTCAAATCTTTCAAATTTGTTGCGTTCGAACATTTTTTCATGGAGAATATTTCCCTAGATATTCGTTAGGGAATCTAGCACCTGTAAAAAAAAAATAAATTTTGTAGTTTTTACTATTTTTTTCCCCACTTCAAACTCGCAAAATTTTAACTCTGCACTCCATTTTGAGCATTTTTTCAAATTAAAAGTCGTGAAACCTGTGTAAGTTGACCACTTGCGGTGCAATACTTTGGAATACAGCTTATTAAAAACTTTTTTTTTATTATTTCTTGCACGATACATTCATTTTTTAACTAATTGACATACTTTACACTCACTTTCATTGTTGAACATTAACTACAAAACAATAATAAGTTAAGAGATGATTGAAATATTTTTAGAGATTATTTACTGGAATGATAGAAAATTTAAAATTTCAATAAATCGTTTGAAAATTTAAAAAATCTTATTGTCTAAAATAAAAAGTTACTTGATATTAACAATTTCTAGAAATTCATAATCAGTCAAAAATTACTAAAATTCTTCATTTTATTCTTTCTCATATGCATTTCTAATGATGATAATCTACTTTTCAACAAAATAATTCGTTATTGAAGTTGTGTGCAATTTCTGGGACTTATGATTCACTCAATGTTTTTTCTATGGAAACCTAAATATCCATAACTTTTTCTGAAATGTCTGGTTACTTATCTGCGGCATAACTATTCATATATTTGGCGAAATGCTGGTCTGGTATCCTGGCATTAAAATTATTCTCAAAAAGTTATTTTTCAAAAAAAAAAAAGATAACAATAAAATAAAATATTTTCATTAAGTATTAAGAAACAAGCAAGTGACCAACTTACAAGGGTTTTGAATGTCGAATTTTGACGGATTTGCACGTTTTGAGGTGCGCTGAGTCCATTTCGACCATTTTTAGAAAATGTCTGTCTGTCTGTCTGTGTGTGTGTGAGTCTGTATGTGTGTGACCAGTTTTTGTGGCCGCGCTAGAGCAAAAACTACTGAATGAAATCGAACAAAAATTTTTTCACATATGTACCACCATGTGAACTGGTGCACCTGACTTTTTTTAGCGAATTCCTCCAAGGGGGGTGGAGCAATCGCACGTGTTCTGCGCGGGGGTGATTGCTATATCTCAGGAAGTAACTGGCGGAATCAAACGAAAATTGGTCCATAGATAGACCCTACTGAGTACAGGTGCTGATTCAATTTGTTTGTCAATATCTCCAAGGGGGGTGGAGCAATCGCACGTGTTCTGCGCAGGAGTGATTGCTATATCTCAGGAAGTAACCGGCGGAATCAAACGAAAATTGGTCCATAGGTAGACCCTACTGAGTACAGGTGCTGATTCAATTTGTTTGTCAATATCTTGAAGGGGGGTGGAGCAATCGCACGTGTTCTGCGCGGGGGTGACTGCTATATCTCAGGAAGTAACCGGCGGAATCAAACGAAAATTAGTCCATAGGTAGACCCTATTGAGTACAGGTGCTGATTCAATTTGTGTGTCAATATCTCAAAGGGGGGTGGAGCAATCAAAAGTGCTTATTTTGTCACTGCACCTACTGTATCTCGGGAAATATTGCTGCGATTTGAATGAAATTTGGAATAACACTAACCCAATATGGAAGCAAGCATCGATTAAATTTTGGCGCCAATCGCCCCAGGGGGAGGGTGGGGTGATTTTTGCGCTTAGTCAACAATGCGAAAAATTACTTCATTAAAAAATCGCTTTCACGCTATTTAATTATCAAAACAGCTGAAAACTTTCAATGATTTGAAATTTTTAACTGTTGCCAATTTCTTTTTACTAACAAACAAAATGTTTGCAATTTATCTAAACAAGGCTTTTGCAATGATTTCCAATTTCGCTCATTGATTCTGCATTTGCAGGGTTATTACGATAATTGGGAAATTGGCGCTGTCTCCAACTACTCGGGCGAGTACGTATTTTATTTTGTAACCGGAATTCATAAGATAGATATAGAAGAAAGTTTCGTGACGGCCACGACAGCTAGTTTATTATACTGCCGTGCTAAGCACATAAGTCATAGGGTAAAAGCACCAGTAGTCGGCCATTTAAGAGATCTTTTGTTAATCTTGGCTAACCTAGAACTTTCAGCTATCAATACAGCAACAAAAATAAGGTAAAACTTTAGAATGAACCTTTCTGATAGTGAATCACCTACTTGTTTCAGAAATTAAAAAAAAAAAAAAATGTTAAAATCTAAGCTGTTGTCAACACTAGTAAATGCTCCAGTAGTCGGCCACAGAATCATCTTAGCTGAAAAATAAGCAGAATCGCAATCTTGGATGACGGGCACACCAATCAAAATGAAATGACTCATTACTAATTCAAAGAAAGTACCCAAAACTTAACGGCCACTGGTTGATGATTGAGAATAGGTACATGAATGTGTCATATCTGATTTTGAATTAAAAATGTACTATTTATGAGGAGTTTTAAGTCATTGTGGCCGACTACTGGAGCACTTACCCTATCTGCAATTTTTTACAAAATTGAGTTATTGCCACCAGGTGGCTCTTTGTGACATATTTTATCAAAATACAAAATTATATGGTCGTTTGAGAACGGTAAATATTTTTAAAAATATTCTGAAAAAGTTTCTGAATGAAATACATGGTGGCGCAAAACTTTAAAGAGTTTTATCTCAGTTTAAGCTTGACTGAAGATATTATACAACCGCGACTAGATGGCCGGTGTCAATCAAATGAGAAAACGAGTCCATTCCTTAAAATAGGTAGAGAAGAAAAAAACCCCAGTGTGCCATATTTGTAAGTTTAGCGACATTCTGGCGAAGTGATAAGTTTATGAAATATTAAATAATTCTTCGAGCCACACCTGCATTTGGCGAGGAAGTGAAAACAAGTCTTTGCTTTCTTTATTGCAACCCTTATGTTACCATTTTGTTTTTAAATTTAAATGAACAGTTGGAGGCGTTGCAGTCAATGGCCAATGGCTGCGGAAGGATATAAAACCAAGACCCACCTACTTTCTTGCATCCAATGAGAAATCTTTCTCGATTGTGCAAAAATAAATATATTTTCTTCTTTGGCTAATTTCTCAAATTGGGAGACCAATTAAAGGTAAGCAAGGTGACGTATTCAAGCTTTATAACCAATGCCGCAATTGTGAATCCCATTCCTCAATTTTCATCTGCGTATCAGCCCTTCCTAAAAATGGACAATCCTGAGAAAAGGAGGAGTCATAGGCCATCTCTGCGAAGTTGAATAATACCACTTTTGCACTTAGCACAGCAGTATACTCCAAACCAAAGTTGGTGTATATAACTGGCCAAGATAGAGTCGAGCTATAAAGGTTTTTCATCATTACGTAAGATAAAACTAGTTCCGTGCTCGACAAAAGCAGTCAACATACAAGTTACGACTGGTGGTCAACATTACAGGTTTATACATCTAAGATGAACGGTTGCTAAACTAGAAATCTCGCAGGTTAAACAGGAACAAGCTGTACATTAATATATTTATAATTAATATATAAACTAATTAATTATGATGGTTAAAACTACTTAATATATTTTCTTACAGTCAAAACTATTCGGATTTACTATTCGTTCATCCACTGTGATCATGACCTTTGGACTCTCAGTGTTTGTCCTCGTCACTTTAATGGTGGTCGACCTCATAACAGTATCCGGATACTCCCAGATATTCTGAACAGAAACTGCGTCTGTGATATACCTATATGTGATAGACCTATGTCACCAAAAAGTAAGGCATTCTTACTCATGTAAATATTTTTAGAGTGGCAACTGTTCTATGAGCTATCCGTCAGCTTCATCTGTAATTAATTTCTTCACCAAATCTTACATCCTCTCTCGAATGTGGCACGAACCGCAGAGATCAAATAAATTGCCGGTTGTATTTTGTTACGTTGTTTTCATTCAGTACAATACGTAGATAAGGTCTGTGGTGTACCCAGGATTGATTTGTATTCACATAAATCTGCTTAAATTAAAAACTGAGTATCTATCTACGTCCTGCTTCTTTCTCCTGAACGATAATGAACTGAAAGTCAAACCAGGTACCGAGATAGATTTGCATTTTTTTCAGGTTTAACTAGTTTTAATTTAAATAAGGTTTAATAAAGGGATTCTGAAGAAATTGAGAAAAATCTTCAAATGTTAGCTCACATTTAAAGCGATTTGTCCTAAATGATGAAATAAGAAATCCATTGTTATAAAAAGTGGTTGGTATGAAACTGTAATGAGAGTTGTGAACCAAGGCTTAACTGAAATAAACATGAAACTCATTAGCGGGCCACATACGTGGTACTTTTATCGGGAGCAAATGTAATTTTTTGAAACATAAATTAGCTGAAAAGCCATCTACTTATGTTAAAAACCGAGTATTTTTCTTTATCTATGTCCTGTTTCTTTCTCCTGAACGCCAAGGAACTGAAAGTCGAACTAGGTACTGACAGATTCGTAATTTTTCAGTCTTAATAAGTTCAAGTTTTGTTTTTTTTTTTTGTTCAGAGAGAGCCCGTACAACACCGGGACATGCAGCTAGTAATAATTTTAAATTATGATAGCAGAATTAAAAGTATGCCAAAGATCACAGATCTTACGATAAATTATTATAATCTAACAATAATCATGGTGTACCAACGCCCCCTAAATACTAAATGCCTAGTACATTTGCTTCGCTACCGTCGAGATTGGTTCCACTATAAGCGCCACCTTGCGGCAATCCGATAATGCTGTTGTTTTGGTGATATATTAAACAATATTAAAATTAAATTTTTTGATTGGTTAATTTTAACTGATTGTTAATTTCTCGAAAAACTCTGGTAGACGGCAGTGCTTCGTGGACCAAGCACAAAATTTTGCTCTGTGCTAAAAACCAGAAAGGTTCAGGCATTTAGTATTTAGGAGGTGTTGGGTGTACTCGAATTGTCAGCCTGATGCCACTGCAGCTGAATTATAAAGTTCAAATTTTGTCCATGGAGTTAAATCTTCCCCCTGCTTCTTCACTTTCTTAGAATGTGTAAACTATTCTGATCCATAATGTTCACAAAAGCACTGCCAAAATCGTGCATTTGCCAAAACATGACAGTACGGAAAAAAATAAATAAGCCCAATACCAGAGTACATTTGTTATTGAAAGAATTCAACTCGTGACAACAGATTATGGGTAAAAGGTTTTATTTTTTTATGAAACTATAACATAGAAGGAACAATAAAAGGGAAAACAAGATATGTATAAATTACATACATATATACATATACGCTTCTCAGAAAGCTCTGAAAACGGTCAAATAAAACAATAAATAAAAACAAAACGGTTATCAACTTTTAAAGTAGTTCTAAATACTTTGCCCACTGTTATACAGCCAATTCCAGAAAACACTCCTGGGGCAAAGTTTGCGAAAAACCGGCAGATTGAGTTTTTTAAGCAGGTGCCATAAAAAATGTTCTATGGGCTCTAATTTATTTGGATTGTGCTTGGATGGATGGAAGCTCTCTCTCTTCAGCTCAATAAAGCCTCTTCATCTGTTCATACATTATAAAAAACTAGATTGCAGTCAAGGAATTAATTTCGAAAGAGTAGTTCATAACAAACTTTGAAAAAACAATTCAAAATATTGTTTAATTAAAAAAAATGTGTTGTAAAGCACAAAATAGAAGACTAACTTTTATATTGCAGGGAAATGTATTAAGTATCCATCATTTGATAAAGCTAAACTAGTGGCAACTCGTAGATTAGTTATGAATGCTGGGATAAATCAGGGTTTGAAAAAACCCGGGTTTTATCGAAAAAGCCCAGCCTGCTTGGGTTTTTGATGAAAACCCCTGGCTTTTTTTACCAAGAATCATTCAAACATTGCATAAAAACTACTGCTTGCTACTTTTCATGGGATCAAGGGAGCCCTGAAGAGAGGTCACTGTGACCTCCTAAAAAACTCTTATTTGGGAAATTTAGAAAAAGCATTGCAATATTAATCTTTAGGAACCGGGCGGAACACATGTTGTACCATAAGTCTCGTCTAGTTTAGAGGACAGGGTTGAAATTTTCACTCGAACCCTTTGGAGACTGGGATTTTTTCAAGGTTTCATACGTCTGGTACGACAGTTTATGCCTTCTCTTTTCAATGGAAAAGAAATCTGTGGTTCAACTGTCGTACTACCTCGGTCGAGAGAAAAATTTCTATATGAACAGCCCAGATCCAAAAGGTTAAATTTTTAAATTGATATTAAATTCATAGTTTGAAATAATTTTTGCTTATTTTGATCTTCTTAGTATTTGAATATCAATAAATAAATGTGAACTTCATGAGCAGTTTTATTTCTAATACCTAATAAGTTTCCACGAAAGGAAAATGGCAGTTTCTGGATCAGGTACTGACCAGGACTAAATATCAGTACTAAACAAACTAAATATTGTGACTAAATTAATCAATACAACAATTTCTAGGCTTAGTGTTGATCAAAATATTTGTAATATTTAGTTTTTGGCTGAAATAAAAGTTTTCAATATGCATTAAATTTTGAAAAACCCCTTTTTATCGACATAGTGGGCTTCTTCAAGTGGGTCTAACTAAAAAAAACCAGGTGGGTTTTTTCGGGCTGGGCCCACTTTGGCAAACCCTGGGATAACTAGAAGTGTGTGCACAGCTCAGAAGAATCATATGTGCAGTTATATACTCATGTAACTCAGCAGTCGTATGAGCCTTACTCAAATAACTATTGACCAAGAATCATCCCAGCTGCTTTTTCAACGCCTGATACACAATCAGTATGTGATCATCTCCCGAGAACTTGAGGAATCTTAACCAAGATAGGTTGCAGCTGTTTAGCAAACCAAAAGCAAACAAAACAAAATTAGCTTGTCACGATGTTTTGGCTTTTCAGCGTAAATAAAATGAAAATGTCAGTTATAACTTAACAGTCCTATTTGGACTCTTCAATAAGAAAAGTTTCAAAACCTTAGTACTTTCAATTAAAATAATTAAATATAAACTTGAAACAATACTAGGTTTTTCCAATGCAGATAAACCAGTACAGCATGTGTCAACTGAAAACAGAGTAGTGAGAGGGCACATTTAGTACTGCCAAGATGAAACGTACACATAATAAAACACAAGTTTAAAATAATAAAACTATGAAAAGGATACTATAATATTCCAAGGGCCAAGCCGTACCCACGTAGGTACAAAACCTTTATAAAGAGCTAAAAATCCTTCTGTTTGCACAGTCTGGAGGGAAAAAAAGAAGAATTATTTAAATCAAAATCAAACATTAAGAAATGCTAAAAATAACTTTAAAAAAAAAATGTTGCAAAAGCTTCATTTTCTTATTTTTTTGCAAAATTACACTGTTCAACGTAGTGCAAACATATCATCAAGTGGAGATGTTGGACTGAACTGATTAATTGAATGGATGATCAATTGACAGAATCAATCATTTATTAATTCAATTTGTTGATCATTCATTCATTTAATTACTCAATATCAATTCAGTCACACAATCAACAATTAAGGAATGAATTAATCAATTGATTTCATCCAACAATTTATTCATTAATTTATACATTTACTCATTCCTTAATTAAATCATACACTCATTAAATCATTTATTTGTAAGTAAACAGTGAACCAATCATTCAAACTTATTTAGTCATTCATTTATTCAGTTTTCATTGATTCCTTTAACTAATATTGTTTTCAATCATTCATTTATTTAACTCTTAACAGGTGAGGTGGGGTGTATGGACCAATTAAAACATTATTAAACTTGTACACTCTTCAAAATTAAGCAAATCAAAGGAAAAAGACTGAAAAGTCCAACAATATGTGTATTCTTCATTTATATAAATACAACTTAAACAGTACCATGAATGACATACACATAAAGCTATACAGTATTGACCAGTATGGATATCTCACCCAAGCGCGGATCCAGAGGGGGGTCATGGGGTCATGACCTCCCCCTTAACCGACAAAATAAGCAAAAAATTGCATTTTTGGTACTTAAATTACGAAAAAATTGTGAAAAGCCCCCATTTTTACCCAAAAATTGCGCTTTGACCCCCCCCCTTTCCGAAAATGACCCCCTCCTTTGCCAGAAGCTGGATCCGCCCTTGATCTCACCACAAAAAACTGCGATGTTTATGAATGCACAAGAATAATTGTATTTAACCAAGAATTTATGTTGTTAGAATTACTATTTTTTTATTTACATAAGCATAGTATATATACATAATAGAGAAAGGGATATTTGATGTGGAATTTTTTTTTTTCCAACACAGCTTGGATACGATCAGGCATGGAAATGCAGTCTTTTACAATAATCTGGTGTAATTTCTGTAACCCACGCGCTTGCTTTATAGTTTCTCTTAAGTCTAAAAATTAAGTGGGGTTACACTCAGCAACTTTACGCTTGTTCAAAGTGTGTGTACTGGTTGATAGTCGTAATCGTTGGTCACTTTTCTTTAAGCACACCAAGTAGTGAAACTGTTATCTTGATGTGCTAAAAGGGAAGTCACCAAGGTTTATGAATATCAACCAGTACACACACTCCCAACATGACAGATCATCTTGTCAATGCACAGAAGGAGTTTCAGATATTTGGGCTTTGGCCCGGAAATCTCGCAGATCTAAACCCAACCGAGAATTGTGGGGTAATTTTGAAGCTCCAAGTTGCCTAGCGTAACCACACTTTACTATTGGACTTTCGAGAAACCATACAACAAGCACCATACAACAAGCGTGGATTACAGAAATTACACCACACTATTGCGGAAAATTATGTACATCCATGCCTGATTGTATACAAGCTGTATTGGAAAAAAAAGGTTTCCACATCAAATATTGAAAATTTTCTTAATTATGTATTTATACTGTACAGAAAAAGGAAAATTAATAATCAACACAAAATAAATACTTAGTTAAATGCATTTATTTTTGTGCATTCATAAACATCGCAGTTTTTTGTGAGTCATCTATTCTGGCCAATACTGTACATGTAAACATAAAAAAATGAATGCACAAGTCCAATTATTCTGGTTATGAACCCCACTGCAATAACAAAGGGTTTGAATTAAATTCAATTACAGATTTAGTTTACCTGATTTAGTCAGACAAATTTTAAGCCTTAAAAATACTAAACACAGCTTGTCAATAATAATACATGCAATTGCAATGAACAGAAGAACATGAAGCAGCAAAGGCTCACAAGAAGTAAATCTTAGGGGAAAGTCAACTTAATTTAAGTTTAAAAATTTTAATTAAAAAATTATACAGAGAAATTAATATTGAAAAAATATAAAACTTTGCATTACATTTTAAAAAGGAGGTCAGTAAAAAAGAAAAAAGATAATGTTGGGCAAGTATCTTTAATGATTTTTAAATGATGGGTTGAATGGTTTTGCTGGTTGCAAACCATTCAATCCATCATTTAAAAATCCTTAAAGATATTTGCTAAAACCATTGCAAAATGAATTTGTAAAATGTAGTCACACAAATGAAAAATGAAAATTAAGTCAGTAATTTTTATTTTCTACTTTTGGTATTTCTTCAACATTTGTTTCCATTTTTCTCTTAACTATTTCACTTTACGTATTAATTTATTCGGATTCACAAAACTAAAAATATCTATAACAATGACTTACATGTAATGCACAATGAAAGGAACCTGTGTATAATACTTCAACACGAGCACCATCTAAAATTGCTGTTCGTAGTTTCTTTTGGTTCATTAACCTCGTCTGTAAAAAAAAAAAGATTTTAATTTTGAAAACGTAAAACAAAGTATTAGTTATAAATGTGAAGATATATACCAAAAGAGTGCAGAACAGTGCAAATAAAATCATTCAAAAAGTACTAAAAACTCAGCAAACAGCTGCTTTGGGGGTACCACAAAAAAGCCTCTTCATCAGTGCAAAAAATTAAAAAAAATTGTATGGAACCCACACTACTTCCTTTTACGTGTAAATTTCTTAGTAGTTGCCTCAAGTGCTAAAAAAAGTGCTTGGAGTGAGCAAGGTAACAATTCAAATATTTACTCCCCTAATCTGCCGCGAAAAAATGCAAAAATATGTTTTACAATGGTTAATTTTCTAAATATTTGCCGATTTTAACATCATTCAGTGAATTTTTCGCAAAATAGCGCCAAGTTGAACCCAAATTCAAAAAATAATATTTTTGTCAAATTTGTCGCCAGCTTGGCGATATGTCGCCAAGTTGGCATCAAACACTTGGCGACCAAAAGCTTGGTGACATATTGCCAAGTGGTTTCGCCAATTCATATCACTTGAGTATGAATTGAAATTAACCAGGATTGGGGTAATCAATTAACTGATTTACCCCAAAAAAGGGGTAAAACATCCCCTTGGGAACATTCGAATGCAACCATAAGAGGAGGTGCACAACTAGACCATCCTCAGAGCCTACATGCCAAACTAGAAGCTTCTACGGCATATAGTTTTTGAGTTATTTAGACACACATACATACATACATACATACAGACGTCACAAGAAAACTCGTCGTAATGAACTCGGGGGTGGTTGAAAAGGATTTTTTGGCTGTTTATATGACTAGGCGTTAAATTCCGTCATTTTCCGCGTAGTTCTGCCATATCTCATAGATGGCAGCACGAGTGAATTCCAAAATTTTTAAATGCGATTTTTACAGAATTTACGAAAAGAATATAGATTGACATTGTGTATGAACTATTTCTGGAATATAATGTGGTCAATTAAAAAACAAGGCTCCTGACAAGTTAGTTTCGAGATTTTTAAAAGTAATAAACAAATAACGGGATTAAGGAAATTAAGGATTAAGGAGATAAAGAAATTGAAAACTAACATCAAAACAACGTTTTGAAAATGGATGAAAATTTTTGAACTTGGTTTTTACTTATTCACTTATTTTTTCGGCACACAAAGAAAATACATGCATTATTAAAAACAAAAGGAATTTTAGTTTATATTGTTCATAAGAATAGTGACACATAAACAAATTAATTTTTATTTTTTTTAAGGTGATTGCGAAATCAACGACAAAAATATGGATTGAAACTCTGTTGTAACTGTTTTTCGAACACGAAAGGGGTCAAATTCATAAATAAATCTTTTAATGTTCATTGCTTTTCCTGAGAGGAGAGGGCAGGATTAAAACTATTAAAATTTGATAACACTACAAGTTAGATTTGAGATTTTAATTAGAAATTACACAAATAACTTTTGAAAATATGACATAAAATTGTAAAGATAATTTTTGGACTTCAAAATGGGTGTAATTAGTGAAATAACACTTCAGATCCAAATTTTGCTGTTTTCAGCGGTAAGGGAGACTAGGCGTTAGATTTTTCTAATTAAAATCTCAAATCTAACTTGTAGTGTTATCAAATTTTAATAGTTTTAATCCTGCCCTCTCCTCTCAGGAAAAGCAATGAACATTAAAAGATTTATTTATGAATTTGACCCCTTTCGTGTTCGAAAAATAGTTACAACAGAGTTTCAATCCATATTTTTGTCGTTGATTTAGCAATCACCTTAAAAAAATAATAATTAATTTGTTTATGTGTCACTATTCTTATGAACAATATAAACTAAAATTCCTTTTGTTTTTATGTATGCATGTATTTTCTTTGTGTGCCGAAAAAATAAATCTCCTTAATCCTTAATTTCCTTAATCCCGTTATTTGTGTTATTACTTTTAAAAATCTCGAAACTAACTTGTCAGGAGCCTTGTTTTTTAATTGACCACTTTTGTATTCCAGAAATAGTTCATACACAATGTCAATCTATATTCTTTTCGTAAATTCTGTAAAAATCGCATTTAAAAATTTTGGTAATCACTCGTGCTGCCATCTATGAGATATGGTAGAACTACGCGGAAAATGACGGAATCTAACGCCTAATGTTTATATGTTGGTAGGTACATATGCACGTGCTGACAGGTCAAAAAAATTACTGAGCATTCATTCGGGAGGGGGGGGGGGGTAGCAAAATAAAAATTTAGACCCAAACTTGAGTGAATTTTTTTTCGCGATCACAATACTTCCTTTACTACGTAACAGGAAGTAAAAATGGTAAGGCTCGACCGATGCATCGGCGCCAATGGTTGAATGTTTTTCCATCGGCCATCGGCATCGGCCGCCGATGCTAACATGGAAAAAACATCGGCCCATCGGCCTCAAAAATATCTAAATGCCGATGCAAGGCCGATGTTTTTTTTTTAAATTTTTTAAAGTTTTCTTAAGACGGAATTCTATTTTCTCTGTTTTTTTACTTCACAATTAAATGTATGTTCAGCATGTGGCTTGAAATCGGGCAGCAAACGGGACTAACACAGTTCTGGGTTTTGGAATTTTCCAAATCGGGCAGATACCGACATTTTCCCAACACAGCAGACACTTTCCGAGTGATTGCTTTGATGCGAATTTTAAGAATTACAGTAAAACTTCCGAATAACGGAACCGGTAGTTTTGTCCGTTATTGGGAGGTGCTCGTTATTAGAGAGGATTATGCTATTTCAGATTTTACCTATTAGTTTAATGCAGAATTATAATATTGAATATGTACCATTGCCATCTTGCACTACGATACTGATAATTTGTGTATTATTTACTACATCTCGCTTGAACTCATATCATTGTACCTTTGCACTTTTAAATGTTAGCATGCCTTTTCATTGCAATAACTTAAACACCCCGCCACCCCCCTTATCACTTTTACCGTACCTTTCTAATAGAAGCATAGTTCGCCTGCCTACGCATTTTTCTCCATTGTTCTATGAGACATTTTCATTTAAACATTACAATTGTAAATATGCCGACGGCCTCTATAACTTACTATCATATACTCATAACTCAAGTCTATTTTATTTAAACTATATCAGGGTTGGGATACGATGGATACAATATCGGAGCAGCTAAAATTCTGTTTTGGAGAGGAATAATAATTATTTTGGAGCATACTGGAGGGAAAAAAAAAACACCGTCTTAGAGCAGGCTGAAGCAGGAAAATTACTATTTTAGCGCGACTGGAGCAAAAAAAGAAAAAAAAAAGAAAAAGAATACCATTTTGATGCAAGGTTTAGCAAAATAAAAAATCAAATTAGGAGCAAAAGTAGCAAAAAAAAAAAGGTGCAAGCTGTCTTTTTTTATGGATATTTATTTTTCAATAAAATAAGTTATGTAATTATCGCAGCTTTTAACGAACATGCAAACATTTCGTTTCATGCATTTTAAATAAGTAAAGCGAAATTCAAGCTATGACTTGGTATTGTGATTTATCTGTTGCCTTTTTAGCCTACTTTCCCGTTAAAAAGGGAAAAAAAACCGAAAAAAGCATTAAAAGTGGTTTAATGCATCATAAAATTATCACCAGGTCCAAAAAAAAAAGTCAAACAGAAATAAAAACATTTAAAAAAAATCGAAAAATTAAAATATTGAAAGTAGGGTTTTGAGATGGGGAATTTGTGTGTCGGTCTGTCTGCCCCTCCCTAATGACATTTTTAAATGAACATTCCGATTTGAACGAACTTTTTTTTTTGTTGGAAAGAACTCGGCGAGTACAACTCATTCCCATACTTGATTTTTAGCTTTGAACAAGTTTTGGAAAACTTTGAATCGTTCAAACAACCTGTCCAGCGATACCAACTTTTTAGTAAACAGTCCGATTTGAACAAACTTTTTTTTGTTCCGAAAGATCTTATCAAGGATAATTCATTCCCGTATTTAAATTTCCGAGAAAACAATTTTTCGTTCAACATTGAACCGTTTAAACAAGCTGTCACCCCTAACAACTTTTGAGTGAACAGTCCGATTTAAACAAACTTTTTTTCTTGTTCGAAAGATCTCGGCAAGGATACTTCATTACCGTATTTAAGGGGTTACAGTACCTTTCTAACAAATTTCTTTAATTTAAGTGAAAAAGTTAATTCTTTGAAATATTTGCTTCTGCACTTGTTTAAAAATCAATAATTTATTTTCAAACATCAAAAATTTTGAAAACTTTTTTTGAAAATTTGAAAAATGTAAGAAAATTTCAGTTTTTTTAAAACCCTAAGGCTTTTTTGTTTCTGCACTAATTTCAAAATTTCTTTTTGCGAAATGATCACAAGGAAAACCTCAACAAATCTGTGCATTCATTTTCTTATATTTTGATTAGAAAATATTTTGTGACCTTTTATGTAAAAAAATCTTAGAAAATTTTGTTCTTCGAGGTTTAACAAACTCTAAAAATTTTTGTAATTTATAAAACACTTATTCAATGCACAGTTTTGTTAAATATATTATCCTGAATGCAAAAAATATTGCTTTAAAGTTATATCTTTAATAGAAAAAATTCCTTAGCATTTCTAGTAACATAGAAACACTAAAAACTGATCAACGAGAAAAAGCACTTTAAAGTTTGGCTTTTCCATTAGAACACATAGCATGTATGCCCTAAAGTCACTCATAACTTTTTAAATAATTTAGCTAGAACAATGCTGTTTTTTTCTGAGTGTTTTAAATAACTTTTACTTTTGAAATAAGCAATAAAATTTTTTTTGGTCTTTTGGTCATTTTTGAGGTACTGTAACCCCTTAAATTTTCAATTTGAACAATTTTTTGTTCAACATTGAACCAATCAAATAACCTTTCCCCACCTAATAATTTTTAAGTGAACAGTCTGAATTGAACAATAATTTTTTTTTTGTTCGAAAGAGCTCGACGAAGACACCTCATTCCCATATTTCACTTTTTGATTTGAACCATTTTTCGTTCAATATTGAACCGTTCAGAAAAAGACTTAACATTGCGCCTACGGGGAAATTTAAGTTAATGTGTAACCTGAACTTAAAGGTGGATTTCCTTCAAACTAACTTTGTTAGAAAACGGTTTTGACAAAAAAGTACTTTTCTGAATAAGCTGCAGTGAGGAATCTGCTTCCGACTCCTTGGCTCTGACTCCGACTCCGCAAACATGGCAGAAATGCAGGCTCAGAAAAAAATGACCCACTCCTACCATTATAATTTTAGAGCTTTTGTTTTCGACTGACGAATTTAATTTTTATAATCGACTTCGACACCGAATCTTCGACTCCAACTCCGCCCCTATGGTAGAAATACAGGCTCGGAAAAAAGGACAGAGTCCTACTATTAGAATTTTTGTGCCTTTGACTCTGACTCTACCTGTCGACTGCGACTGATGACTCCGACTTTTCAAACCCAACTCTGAATCCTCGACTCTCACATTGACTCAGCAAACATTGCAGAAATGCAGGCTGGGAAAAAATGACTGACTCCTACTCTTAAAAGAAATAACCGTACAGACGATTTTTTTCTTTGTTTATTCATTTGTTTTATTTATTTTTTTTTTTTTTTTGGCAGACGATTTTTTGTCTAACAAAAAATACTCATTTAAGAGCAGGCCCGTCATTTTGGGGTTCAGGGGGGGGGGGGTCAATTGCCCCCTGACTTTGGGAAATCAATGTATTTACATGTAAGTAGGCGCGGTTTTTGCCATTTTTGTTCGCAAATTTACATTGTGTACACACCCTTTGCCCCCTCCCCCTGGAAAAATTCGAATTTACGGTCCTGTTTAAGGGAACATTTTATTATTTATTTAATCAATTATTTATTTTTAATTATTGGAAACGGAATAAAAATGAAATTCGAGACATTTTTTTAGGAACGAGTTGTTTTTTTTTTTTGATAAAATGTGTTTTGATTTGCTTCCTATATTTAATTCTTTTTTTCATAACAATTAATTAATTTTTCTACAGAAGAACTATAAAAGCTGCATTGTTTAAAAGAAGCAACAACTTTGTTGTTTTTTTTTTGTTTACTTTTTAAGTGCCTATTTCATCAGATGAAATCTGCATATTTGGTTTTTAGAAATCAGCTTTATGTGCTAAAAAGGTACGTTTGACATAATTTGCCGTCTCAGATAATTAAAAGAATATTGATCAGATGCTAGAATACTGATGTCGTTGTACGGAAAAGTAGGCTCGTTTAGTTCTTGGCAAAACTTCTGTTTTTGTTTAACTTTATAGTTCAAAAATATCTTGAAGAACTTTTCTACTCACACAGAAAAATGTGTTGACCGGTTAACTGTTCTTTTTTTAATGATTAAACAACATAATGGGAAGTTCTTTTACCAAGTTTGGTATATCTAAATCCACATATTGTTGCTGAAGTCTTTTTTATTATGGTTATTTTAAACAATAAAGCAGTTGCCTATTACTAAACACAGTGTCCGTTTCAAATTTTTATCTCAAACGTTTTCGTTCATGTACGTGGAACTTAATTCATGAATAAAAGAGTATATTGCGAACCGATTCGGAATTGCTTTACAGAGATTCATGTTACGAATATCGACAATTTTAATAGGAATTTTGTAAAATACCTCTCAGCCGATACCGAATTCAGCATCTTATTTTTTTCTGCTTCTTTGTTGTATCTTTCTTTGTTAGTTATAAAACACTTTGCGATTATATCACTCAGTTGTCACCAATTTATGATATTAGTCTGCATTGAATTAATTAGTCAAAAAAAAAAGGAAAAAAAAAAGTAAAAAACACATTTGGAACATCGGATTGCAGCTAAGAAAGTATCTGCATTTTGCATGACTACACCCAGTACAAATGGTACGAATGAGTTCTCAACTCACTGCTTGTCTCCCTCTCTCATATAATTTTTGTCAAATGGTAGTAAAATATAAATTTAGGCCCAAAATCTGAATGACTGAAAAAGAAGTAGAATGAAATGAATATATGACCCATCAAATCTCTTATAAAACATGAATTTTTCTAAGCATTTGATTTTTTTTAACCATCCGCCATCGGCATCGGCCGATGGAAGAGGAAAAAATCGGCCATCGGCCAACTTTGAACAATCGGCCAACAATCGGCATCGGCCCATCGGCCAAAAACTGCCATCGGTCGAGCCTTAAAAAATGGTTCACCAAATCCTGAAATGAACCGGAACTGGAAACATTACGTCATCAGTATGTACATCTACATGATTAAAACAATCCTAAAATATGGATATTAGAAAAAGTTATTCAAAAAAAAAAACGTATTATTTTAACTTTAGATTTCCAAATATAAAACAAAAACAGAAAAGGGGGAAATAATTCAGTTCCCCAATACTAAGCCAATGTAGATTTTATTAGAGCTTAAGAACTATATATGGGGGGGGGGGGGTAATTAAATTTTGTTCAATTGTTTAATGTGGCAATTTAGAACCTAGTCCAGTATACTTACTAAACTTATTACTAGCAATTTCAATTCCACAATTTTTCATTTTGTCAAAAATTAATATCTTAGAGTGATACAAAAGTGACAGCTAACAGATTCAAGAAGTCTTAAAAAGCTTTTGTTATGCGATATTATGAATAAATTTAAAAAAAAGCAACAAGGGTGATGTTTTTACTTCTTTGGTTTTTAATTGTTTTTAAATGTACTTACCCTTACAACATCAATAGGTGTAGATGCTACTGCTCCAGCTAAACCTGCAGTTAAACTAGCTCTGAAACAAAATAGTACTCATAAGTAAAACATTTCAAAGCTATATACAAGCTTATACAAACCATACATTATCATAGAAGTTTGAAGAAAAATTGAAAGAAAAAGAATTCTTATTAACTACAAAAAATCGATTGACTGTATCCTCAATAAACTCTCGATAAATAGGTATTCATCAACAAAAGAGATTTATTGATAATACAGACAAGCCCAAACACTTTTAGAAATCATGTAAAACTACATCAAAAGTAATTTTTTTCTGGCCATTTGGGGAAAATTCGATAAAGATCAAACAAAGATCAAATTAAGAAATAAATATCTTAGTTGATAAAAATTAAGAGAACATTACGTTACATCATACAAAAATATCTGTTGTCTTTTTATCCACAAATAAGCTTACCTTTTTTGCACTGAAAATGGCATTCCTTATAACCCTGAAAAATGTGTATGCAGTTCTCTGCAAATTTGTGTCTTTTATATTGTTGTAATATTCTCTTTTACTTTTAAAGTTCTAACAGTAATTTATTTCACGATCACTTTGAAATCGCTTCTGATACATGTTTTGCTGGTGAATGAGTTTCAGTGTGCTTACAGGTGGAAAATCAAAGCTCAAACTTTCGGAGCAGTTTGGGAGCAGATCCAAACAACACTTTTAAATGGTTAACATCCACAGTCAAACATTATTTCTTACAAAATGTATGCAATATATGTATATATTACACACATACACATACCTACTTTATAAAATTTTCTTAACTTAAGAAATTGGGACAAGATTTGAAAAAATAATCTGCAGGGGCTTGACATAAATCATATCCATGCAAGTGTTCTTATCAGGGCTGCGGAGTCGGAGGAAAAATGGTCGACTCCGACTCCCGACTCCTGCTTTAAAAAAAAAAATTTTTTAACCTAAATATGAAGAGGGAAAAACCCTAAACAAAGAGGGGGATAGCAAGCTGGGGTATCCCAGGAGGTCATGAGAGGTCATTATGACCTCTCAAAAAGTTCAATTTTCTCAAGAATTCTCGCAGGTAATTTCACCACATTTACCTCAATTCTCGGAGGGCACTGTGACCTATCAAAAAGTCCATTTTCTCCAGAGCAATAGACAAGTGCCGCTCTTGTCATTTGACTCCGTACAAAACTAATCCTTTTCTTGTTAAATGGCCAGACTTTATTTTAACACATTGCATTTTTGCTGCAAAGACCCGCCATTTGAAGCCCTTTTTAATGATCCTAGATGCTTAGGATTTGGATATTGGACGCTGAAAATTTGTATCTGTTACTTTCAAAGATATGTTTTCACCTCCATAAAATTTCATCCAAATCGGAGGTGGTCGGAGTCGGAGTCGACATGTTTTTCAGCGACTCCGACTCCTTTGGTCCAAAATCAGTCCGACTCCGACTCCGCAGCCCTGGTTCTTATGGAGTTTAAAAGTTAGTAAATTATATTTTATCGTTATCAGAATGAAGTTATTTTTTAGAAAAGAAAAAAAGAAGAAAATTAGATACTAAAGATGAATTTTAAATTAAAATAAATAGTTTCATTAAATGCTAATAGAACTAAAATCAAAACAAAAATTAAATAAATTATACAATAAAAAATAAAATAAGCTAAATTAAATTAGCTTTATAAAATAGGAATAATCGCCTTAATAACGCTCAAAATTTGCACGAATCTGAAGATTCTTGCAAATTATGTACGTTATTACACTGATTATATATATATTCCTATTTTATTTTTCAGCACAAAGGTATTTATTCAATTCTAAAATTAGCTTTAACTGAAATTACTTTAAACTTGTAAAATGATTGAAATATTTACAAGATACAAAATAATTAAAACTTCAAGCACACATGCAGTTTTCAAAAAACTATTCTAAACTTCAAAGTCAATCCAAAATTTGCAGTTAAAAATACTACAAAACGTAATTTTAAACAAACCACTTATTTTATTCATTAAAAGCTTCATTTCAATGCATCAGTTTAAGGTCAAGACAACATAATTTTAACTAGGAAACCACCCACCATAGTGTAATAAAAAAAAAAAAAAAAAAAAAAAAAAAAACTGAATCAGAAGCAATCAAAACAGTATGATAAAATTTGGATACATAAATTATTTGCTTTCATTTACTTTCATGTCCTTGTCATCAATATCTTTCTTAATGTAAGCTCTAATTTAAAAAAAAGACGTCAAATTTAGGGAATTTTTCTGAGAAATGGAGCACGCCTCTTTCACAGAAGGTGAAATTGCATGGTACTCTGTTAAAACTGCAGGTTGCACAAGGCACCATTAACCCATTTATGCCCAGTAGCCTAAAAACGGGACGCTTATTAGTTGCTGCATACAAAAACCTGCAATGGGTATATCATTTTACTAAAGCTGTTTTTCACTAGTTAAATGGTCCTTCTTCTTGAGAAAACCAGATAGAGCCACTATTTGGACCTCAGAGTTTATTGACAGCTATTTTCAGACAAATCAGTCAAGCAACGAACATCATCAGTCAAGCATGTACACAGAAAATAAATTTTTTTTGCGAACTTATTTTTCATAAAACTAAACTATTTAAAAATGATTTGCTTAAAATTGATCAGAGATGCCTTCTGTAATGTTACTTTGCAACAGTAAAGTCAAGTAAGGCCGCATTTTGCTCACATATCAGCAAGATATCCCATGACCAGGACGTTGAATAACTTAGTAAATATGGCAACGGTGAGCTATTTCAAGCCTAAAATGTATGTAAACCATTCCAAGTAAGAGTTTTAAACAGATAAAAATTGAAAAAAATTGTCAAAAAAAAACTTGGGCATAAATGGGTTAAGGGTGAAATGTTGTAGCACTAGCGGCACCTCCTGAAGTGTTCCAATTGACTCCCTATGGTATCTTAGAGGTTGCCATAGGGAGTCACTTCAGGGGAACTCGATGGTGCTACAACGTTTCACAATTAATGGTGCCTTGTGCAACCAGCAGTATTAACAGAGTACCTTCTACTTGTTCACTACTACATGTGATTGAAACAAATTTTCTGCATAAAAATATGAATGTCAAACACATTTAAATAATTCAAAGCACCTCTAAAATTCTGTCTACCTCATTCAAATATTTTTATTTTACTATCCCAACAGTTTCAAATAACTGGCACTCTACTGCTCGTGATTTAATAACAGAATACAATACAGTCGATGCTTCATGTAATGACCATCTTCATCTCATAGAAAAAAAGTCTTGGGTGGTTGCTACAGGAGGTAGAATTTTTAAAAAATACACATGCATCATTTTTGTTCAGGATTTTCAGTAAAATTGGTGATGTTTTTAAAGATTTTAACTAACTACTCAAAATATTGATTCTTATTATTATCATGTTAAATCATATGTATTATCATATTAAAATCACGTGTTTTTCGAAGAAAAAATCAAATATAATTCTTTGTCTTTTTGCAAAACATAATTTTCCACATTTCAGTTATAGATGATACATAGTGTCCAGTATTTCTTTGCAATGCGAAAAACATTTTAAAATCTTAATAGGCTTAGAAATATTTTTTTTACTAAAAGCTGTGGTTACAATTTGGTCACCGTATTGCATTAAACGACATAAAAAAGTCGCCATACTGAAAACAAATCTACACAGAGTATATTGGGATAAAGTTGGGGGTTTTCATAATGGTTGTTATATATATTGGGATGGTCTTTATAACAAATGGTCGTTACAATGAGTGTCAACTGTATTATTAATGCAAGAAAGAAAACTAAGCAGAGATTATAATTTCCCACATTTGGAGCAAGACTTACAAGAAATGAGTTGAAACATTATCTGCCATGGCACCGGACAAGATGAGATTTCTTTTAGTAATATCATATACAGGCAGTTCGACACCGGCACATACAGCGGCACGCTGCGCTGTGGGACAGACACCCTGGAATGGGGTAACAAAATAAACATAGGGCAATATTTGATACTTTTGATAATAATGTAGACTAATGTTGAAACATATCTATATAGGAACATCACCTGAATATTAGATAACAAATTGCTAGCTTAATTACAAAAGTTCTGGCCATAGCCTAATTTAGATTATGATTCCAATATGTATAGTCTTCAGCAGAGGAGAATCAGAGAGGACAAGATTCAGTTGTTTAAATTTAGCAAAATGAAAGATGTTATGGGATTAGATTTTGGACTTTATAATTCAAAGTACAATAGAAATTCAAGAAAATAACTTAAAACATGACAGACATAAACAGATAAAGATACAAGAAAAAATGCCTCTTATGATTCAACCACTACACATTTTATTAATTCATATACCTACCCTCCATAAGCCTTTTATGCCTTCACTACCATAAATATCTAAAAAGCAGCGAAACATGCCTTTCTGTGAATAAGCTTCTTTATGAGCTTGCAGTCTCACCTAAAAAGACAAATACAAATTTTTGCATTTCTTCAATGTAAAGCAACATTTTCACAGAAAAGTTTTAAATTTGTGCACATCATTATTATCTTAAGCAGAAAAACAGGCAAAAATCATATTTTTAATACATATTAACACACCTTAAGTACATCTGTTGGGTTAGCTATGGCTGAGCCAATGACACCGGCTGTTATTCCACACAGAACACTTGTAAACAATGTTTCATCTAAAACAAATATATATATTAAGCACTATACACTACAATAAAAAAGATGAACAATAAAAAATAATAAAAAAATAAACCTTAGCCAGAAATGACGAAAGAAAAAATTGATGTAGGAAAGCTAAAAATTACTTAATGAAGAGACTTTAAGATGGATAAAGTAAAAAAAAACAAATATTTATGAAGATCTGAAATGATTTTTTTTAAAATTAGAATAAAGGAACTTTTAGAAGTAAAGCATGTGATCAAAACAAAAATGTTTAACAAGATTTAAACAAAACGTTTTTAAATAATGTTATTATCACTTTATCACGGAATTGCAGTTGAACCTCGTTAAAACAAACTCTAAGAGAACTTTAAAACCAACTTGTTTTTTCCAAAAAAGAATAAACAACAAACCCTTGGATGAGGATTGGGAATGTAGTTCAACTTAACAGTGATTTGTTTTAAGAGTTTGAATTAATGCAGCTTGAGTGCTTTATTTTCAATTAAAAAGCCAAAATAAAATGGCAAATAACTGACATGCAAGATGAAAACGCTTAAAGGAAACTGATGCATTACTAAATGCTTCAGCTTTGGGATTTTGCTTTAACTTCTTAGCGCCAAAACTATTTTAAAATGTAAATTTTTGAAAAAACTTTTTAAATTACATTTTATACTTCATAAATAGAGTAAAGATAAAGTTTTATTCACTTACAGTATTTTGTAGTTGAAATAATAGACAATCTATAAATAAATAGCTGGGTGCTTCTGGTAGTAAAAAAAATATAGGTAACTTTTTTTTAATCTTACCTTTGAAGATATCAATTTTGTAAATTAAGAATAAGGTTTTTTGTAAAATTAAACCAGGTAAAGAAAAGTATAATATACTTTTTAAAAAAAAATCCGTTGTACCCAGAATGGAAAACTGCACTATAAATCTGAAACAGGACAAACTTTAGATGTTACCTGCTGGACTGACCGGAAAAAGAAAGATTTAAAAGTTCTTTAGGGGTGTAGCCAGTGGCGTAGCTAGGGGTTGGCAGGAGTGGCACTTGCCACGGGCGCAGCAGCCGGAGAGGTGGCAATTTGGCCGATAAAAAAATTAAAGAAAAAAATTAAGTTAAGGGATTTTTTTTTTAAGTTTCAAAAGTACTAAAATATTTTCGAAGAATAAGAGTCAGAGGGGAAAATTAAACATCTAACAAGGAGGAACATTGGGCATAATTCAAAATCAAAGTTGACAATATTGTCTTTGAATTTGCAGAATAATCAAAATCTGCTAATGATGAATTGCTTTGGGAGGTCACAGTGACCTCCCATCAAGGCGACCACGGGAGGGGGCGAAACTTCTGAAAGTTCGCCACGGGCGCTGGACCTTCTAGCTACGCTACTGGGTGTAGCCACATATGTAAAGAAACCAGCCAATAAGAATAAGAAAGGATAGAAAGGTAATGTTCTCAGTGAGGGGTCTGAAAAAGGTAATCTATAAATAGATCACTGGGCGGTAACGGGTTAGTTCAATTTGAAAAACATAATTTGAGATTATGCATATTTCACAAAACATCCATTGAAGTGTTCGTTCACTTACCATGTGGATTTTTAATTAGAGCATTTTTTAAGGAATAATAAATGCCGATCTTAATTGTTCCATAAGTAGCTTGCCTCAAAAGAGCAGGTTTTATGCTGAAAAAAGGAAACAAATATGACATTCTATACACAGTTGGAAAAAACAATATATGCAATATGTTATTTAGCAGATTTCAAAAGAAGATTTTAAAATTTCTGCTTCAAAGTTATTTTTATATAAGTTTCTAAAATTTATTGCAGCTGGCAACTTAATGCTCAAAATAAATTAAAGTTAAATAAATAAGTAAATGAATGAAGTTAAAAAAAATGAAATAACTGAAAATAAAAGCAACAAATGAAAATAATTTTAAACATTAAAAATATCTCGAAAAATTTTTAGACAAAATATTTGAAAATAATTTTTATATTATCACAATATTTTTCATTTTAACATTAAAAGTTCAGTTAGGGAAAAATTCAGGATGATTTTACAATTTAGTATCAGAAAAATATAAATTTGATTTTCATAATACATTCTATATAACTTACCACGTTCAATTACCTGAGAGGGAAAATGTGTAGAAATGGAACTTGTACCGCGAGTTCGGGTAAGATACATTTCTGTACAATAAAATGTCACTTAGAAAACACACCAATTTTTTATAAAACAAACTCTATTTTTAAATATATCTTTAGTTATAAGTTTTTACATATTTAGTATGAATTACAGTTGCCATGCTTGATATCTATACACAATTAGATAAAACAGTTAACCCTCAAATTTTAATGTAAGTAATAATTATTAAATGAGCTTACTTCAAAGCTTTTAGCAATTTTAAAGAAAATTCTTATTTGGTTGACATTTTATAAAAAAACTTTCATACAATAATAAAATTTTACTCTAAATTATCAATTAAAGTTTAAGGCATGTGCAAATTTTATAAAGTGTCATGTATTTCTTACTAATTACATGAATATTATCACATTAAACTATAACACCTTAAGTATCGTCACTTTATACGTTCAAAAAACTTTTTTTTCAATTAAATTCTGCGAAATTGGGGGAAAGTTCTTAAGCAGCAACATTTCATAGTAATGGGAATTTTACTTAGTGTTTGTCACTGAAAATATTTAAGATTAAAGTATGTTAAAATATGTGTTAGTCAAAATGAATGGCAATAAGAGAATTTAATGGAAAACATAGTTGAGCAAAATGTGTGAATTGCTTTCAAAAGAGAAAAAATATTTTTACTTCATCTCAAAATTTTCATCAGTTCTCCTAACCATCCTAATCTTGAATGTCAATCCCAGTTGTAACAAGTTATTAGTTTTTAAAAATAAAAAATAACGTTATAGAAATAGAGCTGGTGTTTTTAGAATCAAATTTACATTTTTTATTGGTGCAACCGATTATTACTCTTCATCCTCATTTATTAAATTACAAGCTCTTAATGTCAAAAATATTGTTACACTACAAGTAAAAAAAGACTTTCTTAGACCTTTTTATTCAATCATTTATACATTAGTAATATGTCCCAATATAAATGCCATTGAAGTTTTAGACTAACAACCAAAAGCATGGTGTTATCGCAGTAGAAATATTAAAAAATATGTATGATTCTTCACTAAAAAAATCATTTGGTATTACTATTTTGTAAAAAAAAAAAAAAAAAATCTGTGATAAAACAAATTCCTGAAAATTAGTACACATTAAAAATGAAAGTAAATTTAATGCATAAAATTTTTGTTGCAACAGTATTTGAAAACATCTATTACATATAACATATGCTCAGATAAAATATTGATTAATGAGGGACCAGCACATGAATAATTCATTTTAAAAAGTATTGCTTTCTAAAACAGTAATTCAGTTGGCAAAAACTCAAGAAAAACTGTTAATTATAAAGCATAAAAGGCTTAAGTAACAGCAAAAGTAATTTTATTCAACAAAAATAAAACCTAGGACTTTTTTTTTTTCAACTAAATTTTTATTTTTAAAATAAGAGTTTTAACTGTTTAAAATTCTACCAATGCAGTAATGAAGAAATTTGACGGCTACTCTTAGAAGATGAAGTAAAGTAATTGCGCAACTGCATTTCAATTTCTACTGTTAGTTGTCAACATAAGTCTAATTAAGTATGATCAAATTATTAATGACCAATTCATTCTTATCAATTACAGAATTTCTCAAAGCAATGTTGTATTAACCTTTAAAAACCGGGTGGTACACATGTTGTACCGCAAGTCTTTTTTACTTTGAGGACGGTGTTGAAATCTTCGCTTCTACTTTTTGGAACAGGGGATTTTTCCGAGAGTTCACACTCCCTTACTGGGGGGATTATGGCTTTGTTTTCGAATTGCAAAGTCATAAAACCTAAGTGCTTCCTGTTGCACCTTTCCGTTTTCAGAGAAAAAGGGATCTACGGCTCAACACTTGTACCGCCCGTCTTGAAACGAAAACTTCTATACGAATAGTCCGGATCTAAAAGATTAAATAAAAAAATAATTCCAGACACCTTTTACAGCTATAAGGAGCTCTGTCTATGGCTAATTCAACTAATTTAAGTTTGTGTTAGTTTTGTAGCATAGCTCCATATACATGTACAGAAGTAACTTAGTTTTCTTTGAATAGTTCCTAAAACTTCTTCAAAAACCTTACTTCCTTTTCCTTGCTTAAATTTAAAAAGCATTGTAACCCCCCCCCCCCTCTTTTTTTGCTTTGGCTGAAGTTATAATTATATTACATAAATTATGCCACACATGAATATGAGCATAGCTCTATAAAATATATAAAAATGCTTGATCGTTAATATTTTAAGGTAAATTAACTGTTGACAATCTAGTTGAGAAAAAAATTTTGAAAAAAATATTTAAATAACTCAAACTTTTTGCAGCATGAAAATGTCTTATTAAAATGGAAAAAAAAACGGTTTTTTTCTATGTTAAACTTTTCTACAACACAATTCAATTCTTCAGCAAAAAAAGGAAGAAAGAACGTAGTCCAGGTACGTTGATTGACTGTTTCAGAAGTATTTTAGCAAAAACATTCAGAATTTGACTAAGCTTAACATGTTGATGCGTTTTACTCTTAAATGGCAAAAGATATTACTCAAGTTTTCAAAAAAGTTTTAATGTAATGGAGTTAAACAAGCATTTTTAAACACTAGCTGAATTTGAGCATTTTTTTCTCATCATGATCAGCTAATTTTACAGTAAGTTAATGGCACTTAAAGTACTTAAATTAATGAGACGTTTTACAGAAGATAGCAAAACTTTTAAAAAATATTGAAGTGATGAGATAATTTACAAACAGTACAGAACTAAAAGAGAAATATGTTTGTTAAGTCTACAAAAAGTTATAAATTTCAAACAGAAATTAGTATTAATTCCAAACAAAATATCAACCATGCTCCACTAAAACCAGCAGTTAATAGTTAAAAATAGATGTTTAGTAAGTTATTGGTTCCTATACAAACATGTTAAAAGAAATAGCAATGGGAAAATTGTTCAAATATTTGATGCATGCTATTTTTTTTTTCAAGAGAGCATAAAGGACTAACCCGAAGCAAACATATTAATTTTTAAATAAACACTCTAAAGTGGAATGCAAATTGAACTTAAAAGCATACGAAACCCAATTAAACATTACAGTAGCCTTAAATTATTGTTCTAATAATTTTTATTGAGGAGTATAAAATTTTAAATCAAGTTCAATGTTAATTTTTATATAGTACTTATTTACTTTTTTTAAAACAAAGAACTGTTTAACACATTTAAAAATTTCGAGTTAAAATATCCTTAGGAGCATATGTATGATGTTTCCCTACTTTAATAAATATTCTAACTATTAAGTAATAAAATTTAAAGTACTTTAAAAGGATGTAAGACAACAAAAGATGAATCTTTAAAAAAAATCTATTTATTACAACAAAATTAAATTAATTAAACATTAGAATAAAAAAATTTAATACTTTGAAAAATAGCTTAAGGCAGTTCATTAAAATAGGAAAACTCATCATACAGACATATGCACCATTACATATTGTTCGAATAAACTTATTAAAATTCTTAAGACTCACAGTCAATTTACCCTAGCACAGTTACGAGAAAAATGTTGACGTGTTCACTTAACTGGACACTTTCTCCAAGATCAGGTAACACATGGCAAACAGTGCGAAGGCCGCATGTGATGACCTAACCTAGCAGATATAAGACAGCACTAGGTGGTAATCAAAAATAAGCAAGAGGAGCCGTTTGGAGATTTACGAATCATGAGAAACATACATCACAGAAATAAACCTGAACACTCACATGAAAAATCATACAAAAATTAATATGAATTAGTGAAAGCTGATCAAAAATATTTTTAAACATTGATATTATGTTTATGCTGGCATGGATATTAGTTTAACACAACATTTTAATTACACTTCCTAATCAAGCATTATAAATATTTTAAAATATACTGATGACAAGAAATATATAGCTTTCGTCTGACTTCTATTACATTTAAATATGTAATATGAAGGTATTTTGTTCTATACAATACTAAAAAGTCCATTTAAACTAAAAAGGGACTACGCTATTCTAAGAGAGCGAAGAAGCTATACACAGAATGCGTATACATCACATTGAGGACAAATATTTACGAGACAAAAAGAAAATTATGTTTCCAAGCTATAATTTACCGTGGGCTAAAGCATAAATTATGGCTCTCGAATTATGATTCTTTAGAAGTATACTCTCAATTATCCAGAGCACTGATCATCTGGTTTGTGATTTTTTTTGTATGTTCTTTTGGTTTATGAAAAAAATACTTCATTAAAAACTCATAAAAATGAAACAGAAAAAAGTTGTTTAAGTACAAAAAATGAATATTTTAGTTGAATTTGAGAAATAATAACAAAACAAAAACATATATGTACTGCCAGCAATTTAAATACACTAGATATTTTAACAGAGGAGTTTTTTAAACCCCTCCCCCCTTAATTGTGATCATTTATCATGTTTAGTTTGATTTCATATTGTGTTACACAAAACCAATTTCATTCAAATGCCATGTATTCTATTGTAAAATAAACGTATTAGACTGTCCAAGTTTTTTTATTTTTTAAGTCACCAGTGCTTAGTCCAGACAATAGAGGGTATACTGCATATGAATTTGCAAAATATTAAACATTAAAATTGTTTTTTTAGTTTTGTATTTTATTATTTTATCTGTACATGCGGCTTTTTTTACTGGTTGGAAGTTATGAAGCATACCCTTAAAACAGCTTTCGCCTTCATTAGAACACCTCTTTTTTATGCCAGAATTCCTCCATTTGATTATTTTTAGCTATTTCAAACTATGCCAAAAAAAAATTGTCTAATATTTCATACTGATTAATCTTTTTTTTTTTCACAAAAAAAGCTTCATAAAATTTTTATTTTTATAAAAGTAATTCACAAAAATCTAGTAAATTTTTTTAGGTGCAGTCTTATAAGCGATTTATTGAATAAAAAAATAAAAGCTGTTTGAATATAAAAATGTTCAAAGATTTCATCTCAACTTGAGATGCTACAAATTAATTTCAAAACACTATATTTCAAGTTTAATTGAACGAAATGAGATATGAAAAGCAATAAAACTCCGAGTAGAAATCAAATAACAAAATATCAAGAAAAAACTAAACTAATATGATTGGCAAAGCATGAAATTCTGAAAAAAATGCCTGTAGTATTAGTTTACTATGTCAAACAGTAGATGAGATGATATTGGCAGCAAATCATTTTACAACTTTTGCAACATTAGAATAGAGAAAGTGTGAGTGAACTAATGACAAAAATAAAAATATTTTGATTTCACTGTGCATTAAATTTTATAATTTCAATGTTCATAATTAAAAATTCATGATCTATAATTTATTAGTCTGACCTAGATTCAGCATTAAAACACTCTTAATCCTGATAACTATTTTAATGGTTTGTTGAAGAAACAGCATGTTTTTAAGTCTAAAGAGTGGTGAATTACATCATAATTTTGAGCCTTAGCAGCTAGGTATAAAAAATGCACTCACAAAAACTGTATCGATAAGCTTAAATTGCTTTTACTATGAAGATAATTCAGAGCGAGGGAATATACCATTAACAGAATTATGATCAGATATTTATTTTTAAAAAGATTACCAAGTTTCTATAAAAGCATTAACATTTACAAATTAATTCAAGAAATTGAAAATCATTACTTTTTAATTCATTAATGTAGAGAAAGTCACATGTGGCTCGTGAATCAAATAAATAATTGCAAAACATTTTTAACGTTGGAAATTTAGGGGAAAACCTAAAACATTGTCATTTCAGTCATTTATTCTCAAATGAGGTTACAGAAATGCATGGAATAATTAAGTCAAAGTACCTGGCAAATGAAAAAGTCTCATGGATCTAAATACCTTTTGGAAGTAAGTTATACACTTCTTTATAAATTTGGGCAGCTACATCGTAAGATTTATGACTCACTCAAAATTATTTTCCTCAAATTTAATTTTTTGTTTAGCTTGATTTTAGTTTACATAGGTTTTTTTTTTTTTTTTGTAAATAAATAAAAAAAAAAACCTTAAAGTTTTTTTCCTCCCCCAATAAGGTTAGAATATAAATCAACAAATCACTGTTTAGGTATCAACTACAGACACTATTTTTTAATAACTAAATGGCTTATCTTTTGACTAGAATATTATTAGTACTGACATTAATTATATAGCTTGCATAGCTTTTGATAGTCATCTTCGATATTAAGATCACAAACCACAAAATACTTCAATGGTTTGAGTCACTTATTGACAGTAAAGTAGTTGACATTTTTAACTTTCAAACAAAGCACAGCATGAAGTAAATAATTATAGGGATTATATATGCGAGGTATAAGAACTAGGCATCAGGGATTATAAGAACTAGTAAAGAGTATAAGAAAATACCAAATAACTTGTTATGGCATACAAAGACAGCAGTTTAGCCCTCTTAAGAGCTTCCTAGTCTAGAGTAGCCATAACAAGAACTGAGGGCAAAACTTTTTTGAAAAAGCAGCATTTATCTTAATTGGTAGCGCAAATTGTTTTACCACAGCAATGCAATATAGTACGACTATACCACGAAAAGTGAATATAATCTAAACTATTTCTTTTTGACTTACTTTTACTATCCATTCATTTCAATTATATCATGTGAACACTATAAATTTAAGTTTTAAGTCATCATAGAAATCATACCAAAATATTTTTTTTAACAATTCAAATTTCAAAACTATTATTCTTTATTATTTCACTAAGCAATACTAATTTTTAATTGCAAACAACTAAAACAAAATCAACCAGGCATGTAAGTCCTTTAAACTAGCAAACAGGTAAAGCATGTTGATATATAAGCAGAACTTAAATTGCAAACATAAACAATTGTAGGAAATTAAATATTTTTTTAGGTAAAATATGAATAAAAGCTTAGCATATTTTATTTAATCATGCAATACATTCTAAATCAAAGAGTAATGAAAGATTATACTGACCCAGAATACAAGGCTTTAACTCCTTCTTCTTTTGAAATTCTAAGTATTGCATGGAACATACCATTGTATTTGACCTCTCTGAATCGGGCATCCGACACTTGACCTTGAACTTGAAGGCGTGTTTTTGTCGTATCAATGGGAAAAGTACCTAAAATTCCAAGATGTAGCAAAAAATTTAAAAAATAATCTAAAATAGGTTTCTTTGGTTTTCAAGAAATTTAAAATTGCCCGCAATATTCAATAAATACTAAAAACAACTCTTTAACAAGGATTGGCTCAAAACATTTTCGCCATTAAAAAAGGAATTTCTTGTAACCCTAAAGCAACATTCTTGCAGTGTTTTGCATTCATAAATGTTATTTTTTATCATTTATTTTATCTTGAAAGATAAGTTAAAAACATTTTCATATTTTTTATCATTTCAATTGGCGGAAACCCTGGTGCCATACATTTCTTTTAAACCAAGATTGACAAGTTTTGATGCATAACAGTTTTAACCCTGATTTAAACAGTTCAAACCTGTCTCCAGTCTAAGGAATTTTGAGAAGCTGAAAATCAACAGGACCCATGCAGTATGTAAAAGATCCCTTGAGTACTTGTTTGGCTAAGAGTGCTTTTACCAAAATTAAATTCCTCATGAAGTTTCCCAGAATAAATGCATTTAAATTGTTATTTAATGTGACTTTAAAGAAATAAAAAGAAATCTAGGACTTCACTTATGTTCCTTCTTTTCCTATTCTAACAAAATTGTTACTCTGTCAAGGTTATAGGACTCCATGATAAGTATATGGCCTGGCCTTTAATAGGTTAAAGACAGCCATGACTGTGACTGGAAGAATAAATTGCTACAAGTAATTTTAAAGTGCAAATATTTTTTTTCTCAACAAATAATTTTCTCTTGCATATTTTAGACATTTTTAAATATGCTACAGACAACTTGGAGCATTTATATTTGATAAATATTTCTTACATCCAGATGCATATATGCTTAATTTATAACAAATAGCACATAGGTTGGTTGTTTTGTTAGATTGTACCACAGTTGACAGCATGACATCAAGATAGAAATTCTTATTTCTGACATGGCACAAGACTCATTTTCACCAAAATTATGAATGAAGGTCTCACCAGCTTTTAGCTAATGCAATTCCAGGCTCTTAGTACAATTGCCATTTTGACAAATGCTTTGCACTTAAATTTTTAAATCATTTTGAGCAAAAGTATTATAAAGCCGACTTAAAAGTGCAAAAGTGAAAGAGAAACTTTCACTAGACTTAAAAATGAGTTAGAGTAAATTTTTCCTTCTTGAGCGTGTATTTCATTGCTCCTACCCCCCCCCCCCCCTCTGGTGCCAAGGACGGATCCAGCTTCTGGTTCAAGAGGGAGTCATTTTCGGAAAGGGTCAAAGACTAGTTTTGCGTAAACAGGAGGGTTTTCAACAATTTTTTGTAATATACTTAAGTCTCAAAAATGCAAATTTTTATTATATTTGGTCGGTAAAGGGGGGTCATGACCCCCCCCCCCTGTATCCATGCCTGCTCAGATAAGGAAAAAGTGATAATTAATATTGATTCTACTCATCAAAAGAGAAACATTTTAAAACCCAAATAAAACCTTTTAAGGCTTATACAGAATTAAACATTACAAAAAATACTCACCGAATTCTGCAGCAATTGATGAAAGTCCACCATATACAAAAGGACGCCAATCTCTGCTAACCATACTTTGAATCTAAGTGAAAATGTATGTCCTCACAACCAGTTGAAAACCTTAAATCTTAAAAAAGAGTTCTTATCTTCACAACCGAAATTCAAAGCTTTAAAAATTTGACGAGCTTCAAAATTGTAATGAGAATCTGAAACAGGCAATCCTAAAATAAAATCGTAAAACGTATGGTTAGTCAAAGTTTTGTTCTGAACATATGAATGTTTAAAAAAAAAAATCAGAAGTCAAGATTGTAGGAAATGAACTCAGTTCTGCAAAAAGTTAAGTAACCCAGATGAAGGGTTTGGGGGATGAAGGAGCTATGTTTTTTTTTTTTTAATGCACTTCGGACAACGGTAAGCAATGGATACATGTAAGCATATAAAACTTGATACATCAAAAAGTAGATGTCGATAGACCAACTTTATACACTCGCTTAACGACAAAACCAGAAAACAAAAAAGCTGCAACAACTACAACAATAAACCTTTGAACTTTAATTATTCAAAATTTTGGTTTTGTCACATAACCCCTTCATCTCCCAAGTCCTTCGGTTGATCTTCAAACTTTTAAAATACCATTCAGCCAAGCAAATATTAAATAATACAGCTGGCCCAGCAATTTGAATATTTCTAGGGGAGAGGGGACAAAAGCTGTGTACCCAAAATTTTACTAGAAAGCAACAAAATACACACACGTATGGGCATTTAAAGGCAATCTCAGGACTGGAATAAAGTAAAATAATTTGTACTTGCCAAAACAAAATAAACAGCTGAACTAATTACATAAAAAGCGTTAAAAAAAACTCCCAATTTAAAAAAAAATTTCATAAGCATGTGGGGAACAAAATCTGACTAAATTTTTATGCAGAAATTTACTTATTTAGCGCATTTAAATACCCTTAAAACACGATGCTGTCGTCGAAATTTAATGTTAACCAAAATCATACAACAGAATTGAATGGCTATATTTCAAATGAATTTTAAATCCTTTATATAAAGCATCGAAACTAAGGGAAATGGACATTAAATACACACCATCTGTATTATTATATTGTCCATTGTACAATTCGTTCAATCAATGAAACCATACCACTCCTCTTTTTATTAATAAACTGACAATTTTAGTCAACATCGCTATGTTAATTATGTACAGCAAATTATTTGTTTTGGGTATCAGAGACACATACATGTCAAATTTAAGAAACTAGTTGAAAAATACAATAAAACTTGTGCTTCAACATAAAAATTTAACAAAAGATCTACATAACAATGGTATAAAATAATGTAAGATTCTTACACTATTGACATTGTCACAGAATTTGGAAATTGAAAGCAAATTTTGACAGGATGATCGAAATGAAATTGTCACCTATTAATGGAAAAAATACATTTAAAAATGCATAAATGCAAAACAAAACGCACATGGAAGTAAAGACACAAATCAGATCGTATACTTACTATGAATAAAAGATGTAAACACTCAATTTATTAAAAATTTCTATCGAATACACTTCCTACGTTGCTTTCTTAAGAACACGTTCAGACGGATCATCAGCCCGACAAGACGTAAGGTCAATGCGCATGTGCGAAACATTCGTGATGAAAGTAGAAGTGCACGAACCCTTCTGAGACGGTTGAAAAATTTTCTCTCATGTGATATGATGAACCAGGGAGGATGAGCGCATTTATCTTATCACAGTCAGATTACGTGTGGTGATACAAGAATTCATATCATATCTCTTTTACAGAAGTGCTTCGCTTTTATAAGCCGCGTGCATTCGTTTTATATAGTCAGAGGGGACATGATTCAGTTATTTAAATTTATCAAAATGAAAGATGTTGCTGGGTCAAAGTTTTGCTAGGAAAGCAGGACAAGAGGACATTGTTTTAAGCTATTCAGATCTCAGGCTAACCTGGAAATTAGGAAAAATTACTATTTTAGATTTTAGTTAAGTTATGGGCACCTGGAACAGCTTACCGGAAGAGGTTGTAATGAGCAAAGGAATGGATAGCTTTAAAAGGGCCATTGATCTTTATCGGGGACTATAAATCAGCCACAGGACCAACCTAGCGGAGAGCAGAAGAAAAAATGAAATTTGAAGACCAGAAACACATGAAATTTGAAAAATATTTTATTTTATTCTGAATAACATGGGAAAATATAGAATCGGAAAAAAATTACAAGCCAATAGTTGATATCATTACACTGCAAAAAAAATAAATAAATAAAAACTTGTTTTAATAGTATAATACTGCAAGCAGATGTTTCAGTTTAAAACTATAAAATACGCAGTGATAAGCTGTAAAACTAACTATTTTACACAAAATCACTGTAAAACTAGCAATTTTACAGTTTATAACCATAAAATTAGCTGTATTATATTGTAAAAACAACAGTATAATACTGGCAGCAGAGGATTACAGTTTAAAACTGTAAAATGCACAGTAATAAACTGTAAACTAGCAATTTTACAGTTTATTACAATAAAATTAGTTGTATTATACTGTAAAAACAAAATTCCTTTTTTGCAGTGCACTTGACGCTATGCTTATTTTTTTTTAACGCATGTTTTTCAAAAACCAATTTAAAATTTTGCTCCGAATTTGTGACATTGTCTCTTCTTGTGCCTTTTGATTTGTAGTAACATTAAACGAAATAACGCACCACGCGGATCCCCTTCGCTGGCCGGATACGTCCCGCGGGCCGTAGATTGGGCACCAGTTGGCTAAATGAACTACTGGTGAAAACCAGGGGTGCCCAGAACTAAAATTTTTGTGAGGGGGAAAATTATCAATTTGCCGAATGAAGTTCCAATTTTATCAAATGATAAAATACAAAAGCATGCACACATGTTGTACATTTAGTGAGAAAAACATTATGCATATTTTTTAAAAACAATTCTAAAAACTAACAAATAAAAAAGAACAAATAATCTCAATGTTGCAATAATTTCTCCAAATGGCCGAATGATCAGCAAAATGTGCAAAATACGGAGTCACAGTGACCTCCCGTGACCTCCCATAGGGGCGCTTCTGGTGGAAACGCAGAACTATTGTCCTCAATAACGATAGACTAAATTTTTGTGACGCGCTTGAAATGCGCACAGATGTTTGCATCCACGTCCTTGAGAGCTAGCTATCTGATCTGATACCGATTTCGAAAGTAAGATAACTAATTATCTAACAAATATCTCGTTTCCACAACTCGCTAGATTTCTTGAGGGCTGATTTGGGCTTACGCAGAATTACGTCGCCCTTTTCTTTTTTTGTAAAAATTGCTGAAGCTTTTCGCAGTCACAATGACCAAATTTAGTTTTCTCATTTTTGAAATTGAAGAAAACTTTTTTGTTTGTGAAACGCCGATGTTAAAGTCTACGCATAAATTTCTTATAAAATTCCTATTTGCATTAAAATTTAAATTTTCCTTGAATTATTTTGGAGGAACAAAAATTAAACATACGTAATAAACAATTGATTATTATGAATAATTTGATAATATTAAACTTTTGATTGTCTGGACTGTCTTGAAGTTCCAACGAGTCCTTTCTTTAAGCATGGGGAAAAAAACGACCAGTCCATAAAAGTAATTATCTTAAACAGCGTGTTGGAAACTTCAATTTCGAATAATTTATCAAGGGAGCTCTTATCTCTTTTTGAGCACAAGCATTACATTTATAACAAGGGGCTACCACCTCCCCAAAGGCGATGCCTCACCTTTTTAAATAATACGGAGTACCCCCCCCCTTTCGGACGAGATCCCCCCCTTAAACTGAGGTAAAAAAACCTCTCAAATAGTAGAGGGGCTATGGTCCAAAATATAGCCGGAAACTGCATTTTGTGATAAAAGCATGAAAGTTGGTGTGTATGTAGACAATGTATTTATAAACATTTTTAGAAGGGGAGCCATTCCAAAATCCCCACCCAAACCCCTCCGGCGGCCATTTTTGGTCAAAAAGTCCGAAATTGCTTTTCTTATTTCTTTTTCAAAAAACACCTTTTTTATCATCTTATTAGAGTTCAATTATGTTAAACAAAGATTAGAAAACCGTCAAAATAGCTTAAAACCGATTAATTTTAATAGTACTCATTAAAAATTCGTTTTTTTCTAAAAAACTGATATTGATCAAAATCTTCCAAATTGTTTTCAGGGGCCGGTTTAAGGGTGTCCAAATATGTATCTGAAAGCACTATATTGAAGAAAAACAATTTAGTTGCATTAAAATCCCAGCAATCCGAACCCCAAAAATCCGAAACTTTGGAAAACCCGAGCATATTTTTTAAAACTTACTCATAAAAATGTATTGCAAAACTGAAAATAAAAACAGAAATTAAAAATCATAAGCAAAACTAGTACTTTTTCAAAACTTAAAAAAAAAAAAAACGTTTGAATTGTTCCTTAAGAATGAATATTTATCTTTGATTAATTAAAATAAAACCAGTTTTCTTTATGGACGAAAAAAGTAATAAAAAAAACTTCAAACATTTTGAAAAAAAATACGCAATGTCATGGAAATTTCACTCACATTCAGCAGGATTATAAGTTACGCTTGCACCTATAAAATAGGGGGGAGGGGGAGGCACGATCATATTTTTATACAACTGCGAAATTCTAAAGAAAAAGCTTTAAAACAAATTTCAAGTTTTTTTCTCATTAAACGATTTGAGGAGTTTATTCTCTCTAAAAGATGAGAGAAGAAAAAAAAATTGCTGTAATAAAAAGTTTAGTGTTGTGTTAATTAAGCAACTTCTCCACTACTTATCATATTGTGCTGTTATTGAAAAGTAACCCTTTATAACAAAAGAAACAACTGAATTTCAATATAAATCTGAGCAAGCAATTATATACAATGATTATGTGTAATGGCTATATACAAGCTGATTTTTCGTAATTGAACTGGCTAGTAATTTACATAGATACTAGGTGACCCGTGCGGAATTCCGCAAAAAAAAAAAAAAAAAAAAAACTCTAAACTTAAAATTTAATACGACAATTTTTATTGGCTTCATTTGCACAACATCGCCATCTACTGCCGTCGTTCTGACAACTTTTCAAAGAGATCAAAGACATGTTCACTTTTACAACTACTACAAAAGTGATGCCCTATATTAAAATCAAATACCCAAGGCTACTACTAAACTAAATACTAACGTTATCGCAAAACTACCATAGTATTTTGAAACAATAAAAGTTACAATTAAGGTTTACTGAGCTAAGCCTTGGCTTGAAATGTCGCATTTAAAATTGATTTGAACAACAATGTAACGATTTTGACAGTTGAGCAAAAAATTTAACTTTTTCAAACTTCAATCGCTTATAAGTCGCTTAAACGTGGATTTTCGAGATTCTCGTTACGCGGCGCTAGCGGAGAAACGTTCTAAAGAACGCATTTTTTTTAATCTTTCGAATGAAATCAAAATGGAGACGATACGACAATTATTTCGCTAGATAGAGTCAATTTTGTGCCCAAAAATTGAAGTTCGAATAAAAAACGAACCGACACTTTTTAGAGGGTGGGTCTAATTTTCGTCAATAGCGCGCGGGATAAGCTTCAAAATCATAAATTTTCTTGCAATTCGATAAAGAAATGAGCGAGTTTCGACCGGGTATAGGATTCGGCTTAGAGAAATAATATATGGAGATACAACATTTTCCATTGCAGAATTTACACATTGGTGCACACAGTCCATTTTTGAAGCACCAACAAGTTTTTGAGAGTAGTTTGTTTTACACTTGCGTGACGTAAATTCGCTTAAGACATTTCACCTCTTTCAAGAATTCATTTGTTAATTTAGTTTCTATGAAAAGCATTTCTGACTTATTTAATCCATCAAAATTAGATTGTGGTGGTTCCTTCACTGAAAGATATGCTGGATTTATAAATAATGATATACCTGATGTGGTAACTGAAAGAACTTTTTAGAAATGGTATTTCGGGAAATACAAGAGGAATTTTTGAGCCTTGCTGCTGAAATGGCACATGCTGAAACAATGAAATGCTTGTTATATGGAAAGAGTCCTTGTTTGTTGTACTACTAGAGTTTTATATAAAATATTAAAAAACTTTTTAAATTTAAAGACTATTTCTGTCCGCTCATTCGCACTAAAAAGTATGAAATAAACTAAGTATTCGATATAGTGATTATAGTGCTCAGAAATTCCAGCTCATCTTGATATATTTATATTTACGTTAATGCTAAAGCAGCCAATAAAGTTTAAATGAAAAATTTGATTTAAGAAATAGGCGGTATACTGTTTATTACGAATAGCTTTTACTATACCGCCTATTTCTTAAATCAAATTTTTCATTTAAACTTTATTATTAGCATTTATTAGCATTAACGTAAATATAAATACATCAAGATGAGCTGGAATTTCTGAGCACTATAATCACTATATCGAATACTTAGTTTATTTCATACTTTTTAGTGCGAATGAGCGGACAGAAATAGTCTTTAAATTTAAAAAGTTTTTTAATATTTTATTTCAAAGTTTTTTCGTTTTAAAAATTATTTAGAATTGCGTGAAGACAAACGCCGTTAAGCATAATTCACCGAGAAAATTACAAACGCCGTTAAAAATGCTATTCACGAACACTTTATTTTTTATTCATGAGAATATTACGTTTCCAATTTTCTTAATTTATCAACTTACTTTGAGTCAAACGCCATCAAGCGTAATGTTCAATTTGAAGAACTACCTATGCATTTTCTACAGCCCTTAGATTTTTTTAAAAAGTCACTTAAGCAAATTTTTGAACTTGACGAATAATGTTGATTGTTTGCTAATCTCATTCGTTTAATACATTCTTTTGCTTTAATATTGCAAGGTTTATCTCCAACAATTTCAGTCGGATAGCTCACGCGAATATTAAATGCCCACAATCCGCAAATATATCTTTGTTTTGGTTAGCCTTGTGATTAATGTGTTAAATTTAAAACCC